>JAJOOS010000889.1:0-52756 GCA_029582725.1 Solanum chiquidenum | reverse complement strand
TTAAATTAATTAAATTGTTGAGGTGTTTCATACCCTTTAAGAAAAGAAGATTAAGACATAAATTAGGTATAGCTTTTCATTTTTACCCTTATTAATTACTGTCAAATTTATGATTAAAATAACTCAACATTAATTAATAACCAATTTCAAAACTAACTAATGAAGGGTAAAGTTGGAAGAACATTCTAAAAATAGTTTTGAAAATTGTACAATTAAATTAATTTAAAAAATGAAAAATATCTCAACAATTAAATTAATTTGAAATGGAGGGAGTACAACAATTTAAGGATGAGACATATGTTAGGCCAAAGGAGAAAACTTGAAGAAATTTTGCCACAAGGGATTGCCCGTAACAGAGCACATGCCTAACTTTTATGTCATTTTTCTGAGCATGTATATCTTACATTTTATTGAGAGATTAATAAATGAAAACCACCACTATTAAGACATAAATATTTTCCATTGTACAATCACTCATATCAATTTGAGGTAATTGCATTCATGTATACTTCCTTGGTGGAGAGATGTAGCTGATGTGTATAGTTTGTTTTTCCCTTTCACTCTTGAGTACATCACTGCTACGACGGAACATAAGGGCAAAGAGATAAATGTTAGTGAACATACCTCTAGGGAAATGAGATATATGTAAGGTCGTAAGGATACGATGCACCATAAATAAAATAAGAAAACACAAAAGATATGCTCAGAAAAATGTTGAGATAGTTTGAAGTTTGAAACTTAATTCTTTATTTGCTACCGTGTAGTCGGAATAAGGTCTACGTACGCCGCTCTACCCTCTTAGAGGCCATTTATGAGACCACACTGATTTTGTTGTTTTGCAGCAAAAACATACATGAATGCAGTAAAGTTATCCAGAAAAACATATTAATAGGCTTCCATTGCAGTGTGAAATCACAAACTTGGAAATACATTAACCAAAGAGCAAAGGGAGGCTAGAGTTTTATGGTATCGCAAACACACACCAGAGATAAGGATTTCTCTGATTATATGAATGTCATCAACATTGCTCATAATAAAATGTCAGAAGCCCAAGTCTCTTTTTTGGTCTCGTGTACAATTTTGAAAGGCAGTCCTTCACGTTGGAAGGAGTAGAAATAGCAAGGATAAAAAAAATTACAGTACAAACTTGTGCTTAATTGTCAGGACTTCGCCAAAGTCATGCATTCAAAGAGTTGAAGTTGGAAAGTGACACTCTTTGTTTGTCTTATGACAGTTATAAGAATGACAAAATACCAGAGGCTCTGTTGTACAGCCTTGTGACTGCAACTGCGACTTTATCAAAATTTTCAGAAAAATAAATAGACGAAAAAAAAGGAAAACTTCGAACAAGCTTCTTCGAGACTAATTTGGAGGAAGAAATGCATCAATTTTGCAGAGAAAAGAGAGACAAGTATGAGGAAGAGAAACCTCAAGAAAGAAATGCATCAATTTTGCAGAGAAAAGAGAGACAAGTATGAGGAAGAGAAACCTCAAGAAATTTGGGGACTGTAAGTGAAAATCAGTTGTCTCCCACAAAGGTAAGATGATATTACGTGTCTGTCAAAAAAAGGAAAATTGGAGGGCACTGAACTAGATACATACACGTCGCATTGAACTCAAAATTGCCCCAAATTTATTTTGCTACTTTTAGTACAACTGCATATAGCAGTGTTCGTACACCCTCAACTGCCACTTCTAATGAAGAAGACTAGAAAAGAAAGTAATGGCACGGGCCCAATATTATTATGTAATATTCCTTTTTTTTTTGTTAAATTTGTTTTTATGTGAAATTGGAGAAAAAAATTTGATGAATCTATCGGTGTGTTCTGTAAAATGTTAATTTTCTATATTTGATGAGCTAAAATTTTTGCAACATATTTCCTCTACTAGAAAATAATTTATTTTTTTTCTTTTGGAATGAGGAAATGATTTCTATAATAAATATCATAACTTGATATCAATTAAAAGTTGGATTACAAGTATGTACCATAAGATAACTTTGCATATTAATCGATATTTTAAGGAACTAAGTTTTACAAGATAGTTATGTACACTTATTTTACATAATAACAAAATGTGATACATTGTATAGAAAGTTAGCTGAGATGCAGATTGAGTTGTTTTGATCTTTGATCAAAAGATTAAGACCTGATACATATGAGAGAAGAAGAAAAAATATTATTCATAAATTACAAGATTGGAAAAAGAATCAAATCACAGTTGCTTGAAATAGGAGGTATATACATACATGAACGCAAGTGTAGAATTACTTCAATATAATGACTTAAGAACCAAGTGCAAGGCTGATAAGGCTAGATAGATAACTATTGTTTTGGAGGTCGGCCAAAGCAGAAACAAATTCATAAACACAAATACAAGTAAAGTTGTCGAGTTTATTCTTTAAGTTCACAAAGAAAACACAAGCACAAATCTTCTTGTGGTTCATCTAGAAAAATGACCGCAGACTGGCACTACTTTGATTTCAAGTTCCTTCATCATTCACCTCTTTATTGCTAAACTAAGAAGTGATTGACTGTACAGAAAACTATCGGTACATAAAACTATCTCCGAACTATCTCCAATGCATCGATTAATAAATGAAAAGGACAAACGTAGTTGTTTTACACAATTCAAGTAGCTCATATATCATAATACTCTGAAAAACTATATGAGCTCTAAGGCAGTATATTGATCACAATAATCAAACTACTTTCACTGCTAGTAATATAAGTAAATGCAACAAACTATTAACCACAACTACAGAAAGGCCAAGATATATATATATAAATATGGTCCCAGCAAAATCTATAAAATGGAAGATTTTTTGTACTATAATGAAATAGTCTAGTTTTGTGACTTCAATTGTGGCTCAAGATTTATAGTCTTTTATCATAGTTTTGTGCTCTTTTAACCCAAGGCCTTTTGAGGAATAGATTATAATGCACAAAGTAAAGACACCCTGCACATACCGAGAATCACTTCAAATGATACATTCAAGAGTTCGAAAAAAAAACTTACATTGAACCGTTGTTGAACTATGTTTTGAAAGTGTCAAACACTTTAGCCTGTTTTACCTCTTCTCAAATCTAACTCGAACAACGGAAAAAAATTGTGTGGGACATTCCAAGAGCTTAGAATCAATAAGTTAAAAGGAATGATATTGCTACTTATACGCAAGTACAACAATGATAGGCTTATTGTATTCCTCTGCAATTCTCAACTCTCGTTTTGCCCCAATATAATACAAAAATAAAACATATAATGATGAAAGGAAGTAATTAACCTTTTCATGGTGCAAGTTTATTGATTAGACTAACTAATAGTGCATATGCAATCACTTACGGTGCTCACTTGTTTTTATTAAAAATCAACGGCAACATCGAAGACAAATTTGAGGCGAAACAGAGAAGCAAAGAACATCTCAAATTTCTGAATTCAACAAAGACGCAATTCTTATAGTTCAACCGGTAACCCTACAAATCTAAAACAGAAGTATCGAATTGGGTCTTGATTTTCATTAAAATTTATGGAAGATGGAGAGAAATTTCAAAATCACAACCCAAAAATATAACCAAAAAGCAGAAAAAGATAACAAAAAATTGCACATTTCTTAATAATACAATATAATCATTTACCTATACAACAACAACACATGCAGGAAAACCAGGCAGAAAAACTTGATTTTTTTTGCTTTGCAAAATAAAGAAGAAGAGAGACAGAGCATCAACTCTCATAGAATGTCCTAAATACACATCAGTTTGGCAGCATTGCTACATGTCTCTTCCAAAGCAGTATTAAAACACGTATGCAGCCTTTATTGATCAATTTGGTAGTGTAAATGACCAAAAGACCCTTATTCTTTTATAAAAATGACAAAAAGCAGTCATGTTGAAACTGCTCAAAACTTGAAAATTGTCTCTCTATATAAGTAAAAAGAAATAATTTAAATTAATTTGACGTTTTCTTCATAAATTATTTATTAAGAGTTTATTTTTTAATTTTTTTTTATTAATTATACTTTAAAAATATAAATATGACTATTAATAATCTTATATAGTTATTTAATGATATATATATTATTAAAAAATAATTTGTTTTGAATATAAAAGTTAAATAATAAAATTTTATTAAATTATTTAACTATATTAAATTTAAACAATTTAATATGTAGAGAATAAAAATGGAAATATATAGAAACTCAATAAAGTTATCATTGTATACGTGTCAATTGTAACATTAAATGGACCTCACTATACTCAATGATAGAAGGCATAATATGTAATTTAGTAGAAAAGTGTAGGCTTTTTTCTAAAGATGTTAAGAAGGTCCAAATAATAAGGCTGATAGTACAATTTTTTCTATGCAATGCTTATCACTTTGAGAAGTTGGAATGACAAAAATATCCCCACTTGCCAATTGAATGACCAATAAGCAGCCTTTGAAACTCTCTCTTCTAATATATATAAATAAATATAAATATAAAAGTAATAAATTTGTCAAATACTTTCAGTTTGTTGACATAATTTATCTTTTGTGTCTATTTTAAATTTGTTATTAAATATTATTTTATTTATCTTAATTTATGTGATACATTTTATTTTTTAAGAATCAAATAGCTCAAGTTTGATCGAGAATTTATTCATGTAATTTCAAATTTTTAAAAATGAAATTCATATACTTGTAAATTACGTGAAAAGTATTAGTAAAAGTCATAACAATTAACAATTCAAAATATTTAAAAGATATATGAAAAATTTACAATCAAAGATAAACTTGTTTGAATCTCAAAATTTGGAATGTGTCACATAAATTGGGACGGATGACATACTATTTAATATCGAATACATTTTTCAAAGCAATAAATTTAATACTATATTCAAAAGATAATGTAGTAATATTATCAATATTGTTTATTGTTTTTTAAGATGTGTGTCAAGTCAATAGGCTAACTATTGTTGGACCGAGACGATATTTCCTAATTTAATTTCTACTTTTACTTATCATTTATGTCTTTAAAAATATAATGAGTAAATATGTTTGAGACCTTATCAATTAATATGGGTAAAAATGGTAAACTCAATACATCAATCATTATTTTCTAATTTTCCTAATAAGTGTGCCAAATCAAAGTTCGAGGAAGTGCTATTTACACTTTCAAAAATAATTAATTTTAAGAGCAGAATGAGAAAATAATTAATTAATTCTATCTTAGTTTTGTGAATTGACAAGTACTCCTTTTTTTTTTTTTAATTGTTAAATATTGACTTAATATATTTCTTAAAAATTTAAAAATAGAATGATAATTTTACAATCTCACCTTTTGAGTTTAAAATAACTAAGAAAGGACTATAGTTAATAATAATGATAAATTAAAAATTAAGTGATTAATAATTTTATAATTTTTTATGTTGAACATGTAAAAATTGAAGGAATATTTTTTGTGGAATCAAAAGTAATTGGACTCTATATTGTGGGGTTGTTTTGTTGCAACATGCTAGTCATGATTTGATTTATTCTTGCATTAAAAGTAGTATAATTAATATCATGTTTGATAGCAACTTATTAGTTGCTATTTATAAAATTATATACATCAATAAAAGCAGTATAATTGATATCATGTTTGATAGCAACTTATTAGTTGCTATTTATAAAATTATATACATTAAGTACAGTATTTGATTAACAATATATATATATATAATTATGAAAGAGTTTATATATTTTTATGCAAGATAAAAGATAAAATAATTAATATAAAAAAAATTAAAATTTATATAATTAATACCTATATAACGCCAAGCGACACCTTAAAATTTACTTTTGAGTTAGTTACCTCAAAAGTTACTTCAACCAATAAATTAGAGGGGAAAATGGTTCAAAATACACTTCAACTATGGCCAAAACTGCTATTACACACTCTAACTTTGCGGAGGTTCTATGACACCTCTGAACTAATTTAAAATAGAATATATACCTATTTAATATGTCATACTCACATATGCATTAAGGGGGTGATATACACGCGTTGCCACATGCATAGTTAATGTTTTTAAATTATTTTTTTAATCTTAATCTTTTGTTTTATATACAAATTTTTTTTGTACTTTTCTTGAATTTTGAAAATAGTTGTACTTATGTCTTTCTTCTCAAGATTTTTTTCCTTTTTTTTGTAATGCCAATTCAAATGAATTTTTATTTTTTTTAGTCCCTTCACAATTATTTTTTTTAATCTTATCTTGATCTATTTCTGTAGTTTTTGTTTAAATTCATCTAAAGAATTTAATAGTTCCCCAAAAAAGAAATGAATCTTTCTTTTAGCGAGTTATGATTTTTTTTTGACAATAAATTTTTATTATCTTTCTTACAGATCTAAAATTTTGTGGTCTTCTTTGTCATCTTGATAGTTATGGAGAATTTTTTTTGACAAAAAATTGTGTAATGGTGATGATTAGCTTTTTTACCATCAAAATTTGATAGTGGAGCTTGCGATTCTGATAGTAATGGTAGTTGTTGCGCCTAAAAGGAGATATGTGGTATCGTTGTGATGATTCTACTGCCAAGAGTTCTTGCGACTGATTCATTGCCGACATCGGCACAAGTCTTCCGCCATGGCTGAATCTCAATGAAGAAGTAAACAAAAAGTAAAATTAAAAAAAGTGTTGGCATTTAAGTTATAATGATAATTAATAATTAAATTTACCTTATTAAGAAATATCCAATTAAAAATTGACATGTATATGTCTTTTAAAAAAATGAAATTGATATCTAAAACTAAGGTATTTAATGAAAAAATAAAATAAAAAGTAATGTGGATTGCCATGTGGAAAATAGAGATGGGTCCATTTTGCTTTAATTTAACCCTGACGCGCTCATTGTACGAATGTTCACTTGCTTGTTCATCCATGCCGATAATACCTTTAATAATACACTAAAAAATAGTCTAGGAGGATTATAAGACCCTCGCAAAGTTAGAATGTGTAATAGCAATTTTGACAATAGTTGAAGTGTGTTTTGAACCATTTTCCCTATGCCTAAATTACTTTTTAGTTTTGTAATAAAAAGAAGTTACTTTATTTATGTTATTTCAGGTACAAAGATTTTATTTATGCTGTGTTTATCATTTCACACACAAAATCATTCACTACACTTTAGGTAATATTTTTGCTCACTTAATTGACATAACATTATTTCACTGACGTTATTTTCTTTTTAATTTATAGTCATATCTCTCTTTTAATGTACAGTACCAAATTTTTTAATTTTTTTTTGGAACCCCAGGATATAATCCGCAGCCACTATACAATCTCTGCCACAGCCTCTGCCCTTCGGGTGAGCACTCTATGGTGAGCACTTTGTGCACACTGGGTAAACCCCCACTGTGTAATAGCCTGCAAACCATATAGGGGATGTGAACCGCACTAGGCAAAGCCTATGCGACAAGTTCGACTCAGAAGGCATTGAGGGGATCAATCCCGGGTCATCCATATGGATAACCACCCTCCAAACCAACTAAGTCATCCCGAAGGACAGTACCAAATTTTCTTATTTGTAGGTATTATTCTTATTTTTTATTTCCTTTTATAATCATCATCCTTCTTCATATATAAGATAAAAAATAATTATACGTCAACGAAATACATACTTATAGCCTATAGAAAAATTCTTCCAATTTCTACACATACGCTTAATAAGTCATGGTGAGAGCACAATTTTATCCAAATACATATATCGCTAGACAAAGATAACGTGAAAATATTAGTAAAATTTCAACAAATTATATAAAAGTTTGAACTCATAATAATTTCTATGTATAATGGATCAACAATAAAAACTGAAATATTAATCTAATCAGCTTTAAATTAGGTAGTCATCGCTAACATAAATTCAATATAACAATCAAAATTTTATACGCAAACTGATTCGAATACCACGAATAAATATCAATGCTATCCATATAAAGCCGGCGTTGGATATGGAGGGTCACAGGTTCAATCCTACAATTAGGACTCATCTGTGACTTGTAATTCTTATCATTACTATCCACATAGTATTAATTCTTTACAAATTATGTACATTTTTTTGGAAAACACACAATAGTAAAGAGGAACTAGAATAGAAATGGGATTTGTTTATTGACTATAGATATCTGAATATATATTATAGACTTTTACTATCTTATCAGGAGGATTTATTTATAAAAACAAACACCAATTTCTATTTTAGGCTTATTGCATTTTGGGAAAATATGGAGAATGATAATGGAGAAAATCCTACAAAGGTTAACAAATATGCATGTGCTTGTGCAATTGTTGCTTCTATGATATCTATCATATTTGGTTATGGTAAGTTTTATTCTTCATTACTTCAAATTTTCCTTCTTTTTTTGTGTTCTAAATTTACTGGCTTGATTAATCTAAATTCACATTAGATAGTTCATTAAGGAGCTAAAACATTCCTTACGATGAAAAGAGTTCTACATTCACATGTTAAGGAATTATTGAGCTAACAGCGTACGATTGTATAAATATATATCTTTTGATTGTAACTACCATCGTTACTATTAATTACTCCCTCAGTCTCAATTACCTGACATACTTTTTGTTAGTTCATTTTTTTTTAAAATGTCACATTTCTATAATTGAAAACAATTCTGCTTTAAAAATCCCTTTTTACCCTTTAAAATGGTTCATGGGTGTTATAGACCACAAATTTTAAAAGTCATTTTTATCCCTTAAACTTTGTGTCAAGTCAAACTGTGCCACATAAATGGGGAATGATGGGAGAATATATAATCGATAAGAAAAGAAATAGTATAGTGTGAATATATTCTAACAATAATTTTATGTTTTTTTTTATTTTGTCAGATACTGGTGTGATGAGTGGAGCTATGATATATGTGAAAAAAGAATTCCAAATCAATGATGCCAAAACAGAAATATTAGCAGGGATTCTAAATTTATGTGCTTTAGTTGGGTCACTTTGTGCAGGAAGAACATCTGATAAAATTGGAAGACGTAACACTATAATGGTAGCTTCAGTAATTTTCATGATTGGATCAATTTTAATGGGATATGGACCATCTTATATAGCATTATTAGTTGGAAGATGTATTGCTGGTGTTGGTGTTGGATTTGCACTTATGATAGCACCTATTTATTCAGCAGAAATTTCATCACCATCGTCACGTGGATTTTTAACATCTCTACCAGAAATCGGAATAAGTATTGGTATTTTACTTGGTTATTTATCAAATTACATTTTTTCGCGATTGTATCTTGAACTTGGTTGGAGAATAATGTTAGGAATTGCAGCAATTCCTTCACTTTTCTTGGCGATTGGCATTCTTAAAATGCCAGAGTCTCCTAGATGGCTTATTATGCAAGGCCGTGTAGGAGAAGCCAAGAAAATATTGTACAGAATTTCTAATTCCCCTCAAGAAGCTGAAATTCGCCTCAGGGATATTAAAGAGGCTGTAGGAATCGATGAGAATTGTAACGATGACATTGTTACGGTTCCTGAATCAGCACAAACACATGGGGTTTGGAAAGAATTGTTGTTAAAACCAACTCCATCACTAAGATGGATTTTAATAGCTGGTGTTGGAATTCATTTCTTTGAACATGCAACTGGTATTGAAGCTGTTATATTGTATAGTCACAAGATTTTCGCGAAAGCAGGTGTACATGACACTAGGAAGCAGATACTAGCCACAGTTGGAGTTGGACTAACAAAATTTACATTTATAGTGCTATCTACTTTCTTGATTGACAGAGTTGGGAGAAGAAAATTGTTGTTAACAAGTTTAAGTGGCATGGTAGTGACATTAGCTGGACTTGGTTTTTTCTTGACAATTGCAGAGAATTCTGGTGGGACACTCATTTGGGCTTTGGTACTTAGTATAGTTACAACTTATGCAGTTGTGATGTTTTTCAATATTGGTCTTGGTCCAGTTACTTGGGTTTATAGTACTGAGATATTTCCTCTAAGGTATAGGGCATTGGGTGCTGGCATTGGTGTTGCTGTTAATAGGTTGATGAATGCTACTGTTTCTATGAGTTTTCTGTCCATTTCTGAAGCAATTACAACTGGAGGTGCTTTTTTCATGTTTGCTGGAGTCTCTTTGGTGGCTTTGATTTTCTTCTATTTCATGTGCCCTGAGACTAAAGGAAAGTCTTTGGAAGAAATGGAATCTGTTTTCACTAAAGGCAAATCCTCAGAAAATTTCAACAAATAGACATTGAGAGCATGCAGGAGTTGGCACTTTGTATATATTTCTGTATCTGTAAATAGTAATATTTAACACTATTATGATAAGAAAATATCTGATTATGTCCAAAGGAACAGTTTTACATTTTTGTGAGAGGTCGTGATGAACGCGTTAACATAAGTTTTATGTATAGATATTCCTGCGATCACACAAGTTAAAACATATATCCAAGACCTTAAAAATGATAAGTATACCTTCTACTTGCACTTATTCCTTCCATTCTGAATAATAATCATACCTTCTGTTTTGGTATAATCACCACTTCATAACCGTAATCCTCAGGGCTTTAGAGACTAAATAGTTTACTAGTGGAACTTGGTGGGAGTAAGGAAATAATGTTTAAAATGGATAGCTACAAGATGAAAAGATCTCACCTTCTTCTCCTACCCTCCCACTGGCCACTGTATTTGCATCAGTTAAAAAAGAGGAAGATGGAGGGTATGCTGTTTGTTCTTGTCTTTGTCAGGCAACAGAGGCACAAACATGTCAAATGCAGCGAAGTACCATGATAACAACAAATGATGATGTAATCCAAAACAAAATTCAAACTGGAAAGCATTTGACATAAATATGCATGCAGTTGTAATAAGACACAAATCCACCACTTAGTTTTAGTACAACATGTCACACATGGTGTAGAGAGTGTTAAATGATGTCATATGCTAGATCAAAAGACATTCTTCAACTATTCTTCTGCTGTAGGTTGAGTCAGTCCAGCACTCACCAACATTTTGTTCAGAGTTTCGGGAGAGCATGCTTGATACTTGACTTTCCCATTAGAGAGAAATACCTCAGCAAGTTCAAGTTTCTCTGAAGTGAGGCTAGTGCTATCCATTGTCTTACCAAGCACTTTAAGAGCAAGTTGAACGGCCTCTTCCCTTGTGATATCATCCTTGTAATCCTGCTTAAGGATTGATTGAGCTGCCTGGTTGTTTGCTCCAATTGCTGCGGCTTTCCAACCACCGTAATTTCCACTTGGGTCGCTCATGTAAAGTTGGAAGCCATAGTTTTTATCCCAACCTGCAAAGAGAAATGAAACACCAAAAGGGCGAAGCCCACCAAACTGTGTGTAACCTTGCTTGGTATCACATAGTGACTGAACAAGTTGCTCAACTGGCATGGGTTCTTGATAAGCAAACGTATAGCGCTGAGCCTGAACCCTGGCCGTGTTGATCAGTATGTTGGCATCAGACATAATTCCAGCTACAGCGCACGCCACATGATCATCGATCTTGTACATCTTCTCACTTGAAGTTGAGGTCTGAAGCAGCTTAGATGTTACTTTCTTTTCACCTACCAACACCACCCCATCCTTGGACAAGATGCCTATAGCACTACCTGCATTTCCAATAGCCTCCATTGCGTACTCAACCTGGTAGAGACGACCTTCTGGGGAGAAGATTGTTGTACGGCTATCATACCTTCGTGACATTTTTTCTTAACTGCAGTATACCTGAATAAATTTACATAACTCGAGCTAGTTAGATAAAAATTTCAAAGCACATGAAACATGGTTCATTTCTTTTACCCTTCCCATGAATAAGTCTAACTAACGAGCATGTAAGCGAACACAAAAGAAAGAAAGATGCAAAACTGAGTCAAAACAATATATAAGTCCCCATACGAGTTGAAGTTGAAAATTGTCACAACTTACAACCTCAGGGACTTCCCACCTGTATGGATAAACTTGTGGACATTTGAAGTTTGTGTACAGTGATACTGGTAATAAGAGATTTTATAGATGAGCTTGCACTAAGCAAATGCATGAATAAAGAAGGTGCAACTCCTCAATTGTATCTAGCATTGCATCTACATCATGTATAAGAACCAGGTTTCACCAAAAAGCTAGCAAATAAAAACATTTGTGTTCAAGGCTAAGTATATTTCTTCTTTTGCCTTGAAAATTCTGCTATTTCTTTCAAGCCAACTGTCCACCAAATGGCCAGAGAAATAGTATTCCAAGTTTTTTGGGATTTTTTTTTGAGACCCTCGCTGTTTCAACTATGCAGCAGATCAATCAGGAGTTTGGCATAGTCCAATATATACCAAGTAGCGCAAAATACATACCCAAAAATGAATTGGAGATAACAATTCATGATGTCATTTAATGAAATTCCTTATCTCATAAAAAAATGTTTCAGTGTGCTAACTGCTAACCCTTCTCTGTGCTTCTCGAAACAAACTAAAAGGGGCAGTTTAGCATTCCAAATTTAAGGGTCATTTGGCATGTGAATGAATTACATTTAGAGAGAAGAAATTTTAACTGAAAAAAACTTGAATGTGTATGCAGTTAGCTAAATAAGGAGCAGCAACAAGGATTGCCAGAAGATAACAAGTATAAAAATCATTAGTTAGAGCTGAGTTTTCTTTTCTATTTTTCTTCTAACTTGAGGTCATTGTCAGTCAATCTATATTATCTGCTATAGGATTTAGAAAATAACAAGTCTATTCTTTCCTTTTTATTTTGATAGGCATCAAACTGTTCAATTTCTTAGCGGTACCAACCAAAGCAGCTGGTTTACCACTTTCACTTCAATAACGATGGGAACTCAAGACAGAATGGGCAGCTAAAAGAGCTAACGACAGATTAAACAATGATGATTAGGAGGATTATTTTCATCAAGTCCAGCACCTTTTGAGATCCAACAAGGCAAGGAACCTTCTGAAAATACTGTCCAGTTTGTTGAAAAGGGAATCATTAGCAAGGCCATTGTGGGCAACAAGCTCACAATGCAAGTTGCAGATGAAAAGAGACTATCCAAGTCAGGGCAAAGAGCCAAAAGGAAATACAACTGGGGACATAACAGAATTTATGGTGCAACTTCTTAGGATTTGAATCAAAAAGAAGAAGAAAAACACACGAGCATTATTGCGTATGAAGTTCCAGAAGGAAATGTGAAAAACTTGGAGGGAAAATTGTTTGTGGGGAAGAGCTCTACTTCGAGTGATTGTAGAGAATTTGGTAGGTTCTGGCAGCATTTTACTGGTAGCCAAAACAAAGAAGACAAATCACTTTGTCGTAGATCTTTCTTGAAATGCTAAGATGTGGCTTGCCTACTAGAGTAAGATAAATACAATTGCCACACTGGAGGCTAGTACCACCAGTGTCAGCTTCAGTTCTTGCAATTTGAAACCAAAAGATTTTAAGAGTTGCTCAATTGTATACTAATTGGATACAGAATACAGTTCGCACTTGGTACAAAGACGGAGGGGACTTCTCAAGAAATCAAATCAGGAGCAATGTAATCCAACGCTTAATATATCCTAGATTTCAATTAAGAAAAGATCAAATTTTTACCAGAGATTGGTGATGGGTTGCTCCAAGATTATTTTTTTGTAAAATGTGAACAGAGGATAATAAAAAGGACCAATTGTAAGAAGGGATTTAAGGCAGCTAAGGTAATATTAGCTGTCAGGATCAGGAATCTTCTTATATTAGGTTTCTGTAGATTAAGGCTAAAGTTTGGTACATTTACACTTTCACTCCTTATATTCCAATAAAAATTTAATCCTTCGGTACGGGACTCCCTTATTGGCACAAGAACTTGAGCATTGTTCAAAAAGAAGAGATAAAGAAAGGACTATAAAATCGAGAGTTAACAAAGCCAAGTGGGTATAGTATTAAAACTCAGCAAGTACTGCAGCAATCTTACAACTTAGATTAAACATGCCTTTAACTGCTAAGGAACTATTGTTTACTACAAGGGGAAGAATCAATGTAGACAAACACTAACTAGATCTCTCTCCTTTTTAACACTTGAATCTTCAATTGAGGTCAGTACAGTTATTCAATACAGTATACATGAATTCCACACTCAAAACCATCCTAGAGAAGATTTCAATGGACATTCCAAATGAAGATTTTTTTATAAATTGGTCCTGTCATTCAAAACCCTCCTATAACTTTGTGTGGTGCTGTGATTTATCTTTTCAAATACACACCAAAAAGACCATGGCATAACTACCTAAATCAGGTCATACGACAAGACGGGTTGCTCACATGGTAATCACCCTCCATCCCCAACCCTAAGGTTGGGGTTCGAGTCACCAACGGAGCAAAAAGGTGCGAGAGCTCCTGGGCAGGGGTTTAAAAAATCAGGTCATACATCCCTTAAAGTTTTCTTCAACACCCCTAGTCGTATTCTGCAACACCAGATATCCACCCAACTTCCCTAACTAGTGACACCCAAAAGCCAAATTGTCCCCATTGCACATCTTAATGAAATTTGTCTCTCTTTTTTTCTAATTAAAACAATTCTTTACAACCAGAGCTGCTATAGAAATGAACTTATCGCGCTACTGGTAAAATATTTATCGTCAATTATCAATACTTACTTGCAAGGGATAAATTAAACTTACTATCAATTATACTCCTTCTCATGTAAACCCTCTTTCTACTTTCACAAAAAATCCAAAAATATCCATACATTTTCTTTAAAATATAACCCAAGAAGTTCAACTAATTTAGTTATCAATAGAATAACACAAACCCATCACTGAATTCAACAAAAACAACATAACAAAAATCAAGAAAATACCAAAAAAATGGGGAAAGGGAGAGGGTTTATATCGATCAAAGCGTCGGTGTAAGAAAAAAAAAATCGCCATTTGAAGAGACAGAAAGATACCTGAGATGTGAGATCTAAAGAGAAGCGCAATGAAAAGAGTCGAGAGGTTTTTTCCTCTTTATGTAGACGAAGAGTGAAGCTAGTCTTTTTGCGCAAGTTTTTTATACGGGTCGGGTCGGGTCGTGTAGGCCTTAAAGTAGGAATTGCGTCTGGTAGCCAATTCATCCTAGTACTATTTAAGTTGTATTCATTTTCTTTCCAAATTATTTAATATATAGCCAGTATTGTCAAATTTAGAGTTCGTTTTGACAGATTTGAAATTTTATTTGTGTTAAAACTTTCTTGAGGATCAAAAAAGAATCAGCTTGAAGTAGTTCGATTTACAATGAGGGCATCACATAACTTCAAGAATTCGAATTTGGGGAAGTTATCATATACCACATCCCAAATTTCATCCTCAAAATTGGTAGCATTAAAACCCTTGATATAACCTGTTAGAACAAAGAATGATTGTAGTGAAAGACATTCAAAATATAACTTATTTTTCTAAGAGATACATCAATACATTTCTTGAAGATGGTTGGAGATTTTTTTAAGTTTAAACGGAAGAATAACTAATAACACTATTTTCGAGATTCAGCTAAGTCACAAAACAAACAACAATTAAGAACGTTGTTCTTTTATTGTTGAATTGATATATAAAAAAGTGTTTTTGAAGTGCTTATCTTTTTAAAGAAAATACAGTAAATTTATTTAAAATGTTCTTACTAATTTCAATCGAGATCGATCATTTATTACGAGAAAAGAATCCATATCTACTCACTCTTTTAGAAAATAAAAGTTTTATTGATGTACTTCATAATCATAACTTTGATTGTTTTATTTTATTTGAATCCAAAATTACATAATTAGGTAGAGTTACATAAAGTAGAAAACTTTATTTTCACCTCTTTGTAATTTTCTACTAAATTTTGTAGTCAAACAAAGCCCACCAAGTTGGACTAGCTAACCCTTCTTCAAATCACAGCCATTAATTCATCAATCAAGTGTCCAAGAAAATTAGAAGATGAGCCATTTTCCTTCCAAACATCCTTGCATTTCTCACTCATTTTCTTGAACTTTTGTCTCACCTCACCATCACCATCACCATCCATTAATTTTTTAACCCCTTTTGCCACTTCCTCTGATGAAACCAATGTTGTGCCATCTCTATAATCCATTGTGATTTCCACTGCCAAATCCAACTCTTTCACCAACTCAAATGCATTCAAGTGTTGCTCTGCATATATTGGCCATGTACCAATTGGCACTCCATAATATAAACTTTCAAGAATCGAATTCCAACCACAGTGTGACACAAATCCTCCAATAGCCTTATGGGCCAAGATTGTAACTTGTGGGACCAACCCACACACTAGCCCTTTCCCCTTTGTTGATTCTAAAAACCCATTAGGTAAAATTTCCTCTAAGTTTGTATAATCATT
This sequence comes from Solanum chiquidenum, assembly GCA_029582725.1. Lineage (NCBI taxonomy): Eukaryota > Viridiplantae > Streptophyta > Magnoliopsida > Solanales > Solanaceae > Solanum > Solanum chiquidenum. The sequence goes on along the minus strand of JAJOOS010000889.1, from coordinate 36,437 downwards.
TGGAAGTTCTCTTTTATCCTTTGGTGCTTCTCTAATTGCCCACAAAAAAGGGTGTCCTGCTTTCTCCAAACCTTTTGCTATTTCTTTCACTTGTGAATCTTTAAGACTTCCCATACTTCCAAAACTCAAGAAAATTACTGATGATGGTTCTTGATTATCAAGCCATTTCATAACATTTTCATGACCCCAAGAATCTTGATGCCATTGAGCTGGTCCATTATGATCCACTACTGGTCCAATTGGATAAATTGGAGGTACAACATGACTAGTAGTATGTACTAATGAGTTTAAGCAAAAAGGTTCAAGTTCTTGAAATGTGTTGACAATAATACCCTTGGTTTCTTTGTACCTTTTTGCATGATGTAGGAACCAAGAGTAACCATCTATATGTTTTTTTAGCATGAATGAAGGGAAACATTTAATAGGGACAGGATTGGAAAAACCAAGAATGTTGAAATCATTGGCTGAATCTTTGTACTCAATATTAGTAGTAACTTGAGCATCTAAAATTGGGAGATGTAACATGAAGCTCAAGAAAGTAGCAGGGGAAGCAAAGTATAGATAACATGGGATGTTTAGTTCCTTAGCAACATCAATAAAAGATGTACAAAACATGTCAATAAAGAATCCAACAACTTGCCCTGAGTCCGAGTCTGAAATAAGGTCAATAAGTGCATTTTTGACTTGTAACGTGTGATTTTGTATCAATAGTGATAAAAAGCCTATAGTTGCCTCAAATTGATCGAGGGACGGTGGATCCGCCACGGGGAGGGAGAGGAAATGGATGTTTCTAGTGGCGTTGGTGTTGGTGGTGGTGGTGAGAGAGTCAATATATGATTGGACAAGTGGTCTTTGAGGGATATTAAATAAGAGTATGGTGGCTGAAAGATTTTTGTTTTTTTGAGTGAAGAGTTTAGCAAACTCAATAATTGGAACAATGTTGCCAAGTGCTGGTGTTGAAATGAACACTACCTTTGCTCTTTTCATGGTTGGTTTGGGATTTGGCTCGAAGTAGTTGGAGATAAGGAGGTCGCTATATAAAGTACTCCTTTGTCTTTTTTTTTTTTTCTCTTTTTTTAATTGGTGGAATCTTTTCTATTCAAAGTAGTACTCCCTCCGTTTCACAAAGAATGATCTAGCTTGACTTGACACGAAATTTAAGAAAATAAAAAAGACTTATGAATCATGTGGTCCTAAATTAAAGTTATGTCAAATGTACAAAATTGTCCTTTAATCTTGTGGCCTTAGACATGCCACGTGGAAAACTGAAAATAAAATGTTACAAAAAAAAGGAAATAAGTCATTCTTTTTTAAATAGACTAAAAAGAAAAGGAGATCATTCTTTTTAAAACGAAGGAAGTAGTATTTTTTTATTTGAACTTGTTAGTTTACTATAAAAAGAATTATAAATTTATAATAATAAAACATGTGAGTTCATTAGGTAGGTCATTCTATAAGTTCTCTTTTTTAATTGGGTAGTAGGTGGTAGATAGCAAATTGCCAAAGGCTTTCGTCTGGTCAAATAAATTTCATTTATATATTTGAACTTACGATCATGAACATAATAAAGTGTTTCTATTAGATATATATTTTTAATTCAAATTTTGGATCTTTTTTACATGTAAGCATCTATTGTGTAGTTAAGTTAATCACTATAAATATGTCATTCCCTATAATTATATACATTAGTCTTGATCAAAATAAGTTTGAGGTTTTACGACGGATTAAAGCTAAATTGTATGATTAAAGGCGATATTTTTAAATGATTAGCTTATTTATGTAATATACACTTCAGAACACATGCAAAAGATTATCAAAAATCTAAATTAAAAATGTACCAGATAGTTAGGTGATCAAATGGAACAAATGGTAATCCAAATGTCTAAAATTATGTAGAAGTTAGACAAAAGTCTAATATGTTGTTCACCCCAAAGTCATAATTACACTCTCTTTTTTTCAGAATATGGACAAAATTTAAATAATGGTCTAAAAGGGACATTTGCGTAAATCAGCAAATGGTTAGCTGAAATAAACTTATTGGGCTTTATAATTTGTGACCCAAATTGTAGTAGTCCAATAAGCCCAATCCCAACTTCTTCATCTATCCAGCTTTATCGATGGAGCAAAAATCTTCAGAGCACTAAACCCTGCAGCAAAAATCAGGGTTTTAGCGAGAAAAGAAACTCACAAATTTCAATCAATGGGGACGAAGAACATAGGTATATATTTTTTTTTAGTTTTTCTTTCATCGTACTTTCCTGTTTTACATCCTGTTTTATGCTATTTTTTTCTTCTTTTTATTTTGGTTGGGCATGTCAGAATCGAAGAAATTGAGCAAAAAATCTTCGGGGGTTGAAGAAAATACAGATGAAATGATGTCCAAGTCATCTTCAGAGCAAAATGTGGGAGGACATGCGGAGCAATTGAAAAGACTTCAAGAAAAGGTGAGAATTTTGTCGACAAGTTCTTTGCTTTCTTTTTGTGCTCTCAGTTCTGTATTTTAGTACTTTCTTTTTGAATGATTTTACTTTTTATGTAAGTTCTGAAAAAACTTGAGGAATACAAAAACATGGGCAGCCAAACTTTTTGATATGCGTCAGAAGCAGCAAACAAGTTGCTTACTGTCATTGCCTTTGTTTTTCTTCAGTTTCTTGTTTTAAGAACCAAGTTTTGTCTCTGTTATTGATTTATCGTTTGATCAGGTAAAATAAAATTTCATTTAGAATTAGTACCAAGATGGTCCTTTGTGGAGTACAAGATAGTAGAGTATTAGAATCCCAACACCATTTCCTTCAAATGCCAATAAAATGATTCAAAGATGTAGCTTGATAGATTTCCTTACAGAGTTTAAGGTCATTCATCTATAACTCATTCCTATATTTAGCCTGCTTGCATCATTGAACAACGTAATCCATCTGCTACACATTTTGATATTGTCAGTGCAAGAGTAGTGTGGTGCAAATATTCATTCCATAATTTTTTGTACTGATTACTGATAAATCTATTTAACCAGCATATGCCACATTATTGTTCTGTAGGATCCCGAGTTCTATCAATTCTTGCAAGAGCATGACAAGGATCTCCTAGATTTTGATGATGAGGATACTGATGTAAGTCTTTCCAATATCTTTCCTTCTCATTGTTCTCATGGTATGTGAAATGTTTGTAGAATCTTATTCCAATTTTGTGAAGGATGATGACGAGACTGAAATGGATGGTGAGGAAATCGAAGATGATGAAGCTGACACTGAACAACTTGTTCATGCAGATGGAGAGGAGGTCAAGTCATCCACAAATGTCATCACTACTGCAATGGTGGATGCTTGGTGTAGTTCAATTCATGAAAACAGGAGTTCGGGGGCTATTAGGTCTCTCATGAGAGCTTTCCGCACAGCTTGTCATTATGGCGATGATACTGGTGAAGATGCTAAGTCAAAGTGGAGTACTATGTCTAGCTCTGTGTTCAACAAGATAATGTTATTTGTTCTAAAAGAAATGGATGGAATTCTTCGTGGCCTGTTGAAGTTGCCAACTTCTGGTGGGAAGAAGGAGATGATAAAGGATATGTCTAAAACTAAACGATGGAAGAGCAACAACCACTTGGTCAAATCATATCTTGGGAATGCGCTACATGTTCTAAATCAGATGACTGATACAGAAATGATATCATTTACATTACGAAGACTCAGATTTTCATCTGTATTTTTGGCTGCTTTTCCAGTTCTTTTAAGGAAATATATAAAGGTATGGGATTGAGTGATCTAATACTTACAATTCACATAACTCTTTTCTTGTACAAAGGAATGATTAATTTAGAACAACAGTTTTCTTCTGCTATAATATAACTTTATTTGCAAGAAATTTGCATGTTGCATCCTATGTCATTGGTAAGGCTATTTGCTGTTTCGAGGCTTCAGCTATTATCAAAAGCTAACTATCTTCAATATGTCATTGGGGTCTTTTAAGTGTTTTCTATATCAGTGCTATGAAATTTATATCTGACAGTTGAATGACATGGCATTTGGTCCTTGATCACTTCAAACTACGCACACTGCTTATTTCCTACTATCACAAACAAAGTAAATTCATTGAATTAAGATCCATAAGAATTAAGTTTAAAAATAATTGCGAAGCACTCTCGGTTTAGACTTCTCTGTTTTTCAGAATACATGAGTCACATGGGTCTTTTGTTCTCTGCATGAGGTATTCTTCGCACTGTCTAAAAGAATCAAGCTTAAGCATAATTTGACTTTTCAGGTTCTTCTTCATTTCTGGGGTACAGGCGGAGGTGCACTACCAGTTGTCTCTTTTTTGTTTCTAAGGGATCTGTGTATACAGCTTGGCTCTGATTGCATTGACGAGTGCTTTAGAGGGATGTATAAAGCTTATTTATTGAACTGCCAATTCATGAATGCATCAAAGCTGCAGCATATTCAATTTCTTGGTAATTGTTTCGTTGAACTCCTTAGGGTGGATCTTCCCAATGCGTACCAGCATGCCTTTGTTTTCATTCGGCAGTTGGCAATGATTTTACGGGATGCGCAAAGTAGTACTAAGACCAAGGTTTGTTATTTTGTTACTGATAACTTGTCTTCTTTCCGACTTTTTGTTACCAACCACTGATATATGCTTATTCTATAAATCTTTTGGGAGAAAACTTAAAAGGGTATCTTGTGTAGCAGTTTTTTTCTTTTTTTAATAACTTTAGATGAAGAATACTCTGGCTTAAGAGTTCCAACATACATGTTAGCGTAATTCATATTTTCACGTTTGAAAAGATGCTCAAAGAGTATCAAGTGGCTTCAGCATTTTACATTACTGGTAGTATCTTATCCTATTGAAAGTTATCCTTGCCTTTTAGTGGCCGCTAATTATTGTTCTCCCTTTATCTAATCTTTCCTAGAAATCGTCTCAAAAGGCTAATCAATCATCCAAGGAAGCACACAATACCAAGGGCAAGGTACTTTGACTCTTAACTTGTCGCCTTTTTATTTATTTTGGATTATGGTTACCAAAATGTGATCTTTTTTCCTTTCTCTCTTTTAGCTAACGTAGTTCTGGTAGAATATTCTGCTTTTAAGAGTTGAGAAAATGCATTTTAGCCTTCATTTGTAATTTTCAAGAGACAAAGTTTAGAGTGTCAAGTTGATCATAAAGTGACAGTGTGTTATGTTGCTTCAGTATTATGCGCATGTTGTATTTCTTTTCATCGTTATATTTGCCTTTTAGGGGATCCAGTCACAGTTTCTTCGTTTTCAATCTTTCTCAGGAATCATTTCTGAAGGTTTACCAGTGGAAGTATATACATTGTCTTGAGCTTTGGACTGCAGCTATCTGTGCATACAGTTCAGAACCTGAGTTTAGGCCCCTAGCTTATCCGCTGACGCAAATAATTTCTGGAGCAGCTCGTTTGGTTCCAACTGCTCGCTATTTTCCCCTTAGATTGCGATGCATCAAAATGCTCAACAGAATTGCTGCATCCACCAATTCTTTTGTTCCTGTTTCCCCACTCCTCTTAGACATGTTGGAAATAAAAGAATTGCATAGGCCTCCAACAGGGGGAGTTGGAAAAGCCATAGATTTCCGTACTGTTTTAAGGGTACTTCCAGAATGCCTCTCTACTTGCTTTAGTTTAATAGTGTACTGCTTTATAAGAACTTGTCTTAGCTGTCTGAATCTATATTTGATGTATCAGGTTAGCAAGCTTACGTTGAAAACGAGAGCATTTCAGGAAGCATGTGTGTTTTCTGTGGTTGAGGAACTTGCTGAGCATCTTGCTCAGTGGAGCTACTCAGTTGGTTTCTTTGAGCTCTCTTCTGTCCCTGTTGTTAGGTTACGCAACTTCTGCAAGTCCACCAATGTCGATAGATTCCGTCGTGAAATAAAGCAAATTATTCGCGAGGTATGTTTGTTGGGTACTTGATTCTATTTGGTGATATGACTGGATTATTTTCTCAAGTCACATGTCTACATTAATAACTTTGCATAGTTTTCTGAGTTCAAAAGTTCTTCTGTAGTATCGATTCTGGGATATCTAGTCTCTATTATGGGCTATTTGTTAGCTGGCACCAATTGTTTCTTCTGAAATGAAGCCTTTGTTATAAGTTCCTGAAGTTGACTTGGTAAATCTACAGATTGAAGTCAATTCGGAGTACACAAATAAGAAGCGCATGACAGTTTCATTTCTGCCTAATGACCCAGCGGCAGCATCTTTTCTTGAGGTTTGAACATCCTGATGTTTATCTTTCCCATTTACCCGTAAAATTCCTGTAAATCACCTTTCATTTTTCAACCAACCTATACTTCGTATCTTCTTTTGTTAGTAAGGAACACATTGAAAGCTTTGTCCACTTGTCAAAGCATCCTTCTGATGAAGACGAATAGGTTGGGGTGTTATAGAGATTTGTGTGTCTAGGATTAATCCATGGCATCATCTTTCATGATTTGGCTCCCTTGAAACTATTCTAACCTTCATATTCATCCTTAGGATGATAAGAATGCAGGGGTGAGTCCTCTTTCAAAATATGTTGCTAGTCTCCGACAGAGAGCACAACAGAGAAGTGATTCATTAAAGGAATCCAGGTTTCACAATACTCTTTTTTTCTTAAGATTTTTATCTGGTGACGATCTTTCTGTTGATCATAAAGTAATGAACTTGTCTATCTGCAGTATACTCGTTGGCCAAGATTCATCTGCCTTCGGGAGTAAGATAACTGAAAGTGATGAAGATGATGATGGTGAAGATAGCAAAGGAGATGCTGTCTTCAGTTCTTCTTGGCTACCTGCAGGCACTCCCAAGTATGTTCACATTCTTCTTCACCACTGAACTATTCGTCTATTCCCACCACCTATAACCCCCTCCTCAAGAGGAAAAGAACCCTTGAGACCTGACAGGGGGATCAACAAGCTATCTTTCTTTTGTTGGTGTATATGAATGTATTTGTCCGGTATGATGCCTTGCAGGGATGAGGAGTCTACAGAGGAGAAACAACAGAAAAAGAAGAGAAGGAAGGATCAGCAAGATGAAACTGCCTTTGACGAAGACATTGTAGAGGATTTTGTTCTCAGTTCTGATGAGGAGGGTTCCTTGAGTGACGCCCTGTCTGATGAAGAAGCCAGCATAAAACAAAAGCCATCTAAAGCGCCTTCAAAGAAGAAAGGGAAAACTCATCGGAGGAAGAACAAGAAAAGGAAGCAATCCAATCAAGTAGCATCTGCTGTCTGATGATTCTTGTACAAGGAACAAGAACAGTGTAGCGTGAGCCTGTTTGTCCAGTGTAAGCTCTAAGCAAAAAATATTATACTGTACAAGTTAGCCATCATTTTTGTTTTCCTTTATCCTAAAATTATTTTCGTGCCATGTAGGGCAGACTACGTATAACAATTTATATATAACTGATCCCAACTAGTTGGGAATTGAGATGTAATTCATTGATCGATCTATTTCTTTTTGGCACTTATAGAGGTCGTTCCTCTCCCGGTTCTTTTGCTATACCCCTCTGATCACAACTCGAGTTATGTGCACTCTCAAAGTTGGAGTTGTAGTTGTATCTGAGGGTTAGTTTGAGTGTCTGTTTATGTATTATGCATTTTGTTTAGCTTACAGCTTGCGTTACGTTTCAAGTTACAATCCATCAACAGAAAATTTCAAATTTCAGAAAAAGAAACCTTCGAAAAACTTGTTTTGTTCACAAATTTATTTGTTTTTTCATTGTGAAACGCAAAGTAATTAGTGAATTTTTTTTTTCTTTCAATACATTTATAACAACATACCTAGTGAAAGTTTAAGAAGGGTTTTAGAATGGTAGAGTTTATGTAGATTTTAACCTTAACATCCAATTGCATGTAGTTGATTTTGTTCTCACTCTTAAAAAATATGAAATGAACAACTTTTACTTCTTTTTTCAGACTTTCACTTATTTGAAGAGAAGAACTAGCTAATCGACCACGAGCTAATTTTCATTTATAACTTTGAAATTAACTTTCTTGCAAATGAGGTTATATAATTCATGTGGCAAAAAAATGATTTAGAATCAGTTCAAAACGAGGGATCCTAACAATTTTAGCTTGTATAATAAAATAATTATATATCGATTATCCATTGTATACTTAGTTAAAATTTGCAAAAAAATCAAAATTAGATTTGTAAGATAGCTGTGTAGTGTAAAGATCAATTACTTACTTTCTTCCTCTACAGCTGAGAAAATTCATTTTTTTAATATATTATTATTGTTTCCGTCGTCATTATACGCACACTCATGGTTATATTAACAAAAAAAATATGTCGAATACTCTATGATGCTAAGAAAATCATCGTTAAATTGACAATATAAAGATGTTCTTCTTGTTTTATTTATTAGGGTTTTCTACTTTGTACTAGTTTTCAAAAGAAGTAAAAAAAGATACCTAAGTAAACTATATATAAGCACAAATCAATGTAAAAACTCATTAATAAGTCAACCAACAGTAGTAGAGTACAAATTAAACTTCATACTAAACACATACTAATATAAAAACACTAAAATACAACCATAAAGGTCCAAATTAAACTATTCATAGTACTAGTACTACTGATACCCCACTTGTAAACAGTTTAACTATCAGTTGAATGACTGAAAGGGCAATGTCAACTGATCAAGAAGTGCACCAATAGGTGCAGCAAGTCTAGGGTCATAACCAAATCCATGCAACTCTCCTCCTCCAACACCAAATTCTCCACAATAATTATTACTACTCCCACCACCATAGTCCAAATTAATACTATTATTTCTCAAAAATGGACAAGGAGGAATCCAAATCCATCTCTTCTTACAAAAATCAAACAACAATGCCTTATCTGAATTATTCTTAATCATTATCACCACATATTCACCATGTCCAACACAATTAAACCCTTGTCCATTTTCTAGTTCAGCAAATTGCACATACAATTGCTGTGGCATTCTTTCTATTTCCAACCACATTGTCCCACAATCTTGCAATGCCCAAAGCCTTAAACTCCTTGGCACATTGAGTTTACTCTTTTCAACTGCTGCAACTAAAACAACCTTACCATTCCCTTCTACAAGGCTCGGTGAACGTAGAAATCGTCGCATTGGGGCTTGAATCTTGCACCAGTTGTTAGTCCCTATATCATAAGAAAGCACACTAAAAGGACTAAAATTCATGCAATAAAATCTCCCCTGTACATGCACCATTTTGCCTGATTCAAAACTGCATAATCTTGGAAGTGAAGAAGTTGTACCCCATATTGAGTAAAATCCATTACCATCAATATGAAATGATTCTGTAGTTAAGTTTTTAACAGCATAAGGAGAAATCAAGTCATCTCCAGCTACAGCTAAATCAATAGATGTGTTAGTTATAGTTAAGCCAATAGAAGGAAAAAGCCTAGGCCTTAAAGTTGGAGGCAGGGGAATTATGGATCCTACAAGTGGATTACATAAAAGAATGTTTTTTGATCCAGCTTCATCAGAAACAAAGCAAATTAATCCACCAGAAGATGAAACAGGAGAAAACCCTTGTGGGATTAATGCGAAAGAAAGCCTATACCAAGAAAGATTATCAGGATCAAACAAGTACCCTTCAACAGAACAAATTCCTGAATTAGTACTACTACTATTCATCATGTTCTTGTAAATGTTGTTTCTTGGGACTTTTTGTTTAAAGAAAATGAACCAGTTCCTCTTAGGTGAAACTTGTAGGTACAATTCAAGAAAATGTGTAGAGTAAATAAGTCCATAGAATCTCTTACAAACAACTCTAGCTCTAAAGAAAGCAGGTGGTGGAAGAAAAGCAATGATTCTATCAATAAGCCTATGTGGAAGTCTACTCCAAATTCTACTATCCATCCAAGTGTTGATCATTCCATTAATTGATGAAGAATTTGGAGTTCCAAGAAAATTGGTTGTTGGTGTTGGTGTTGGTGTTGGGATAGGAAAAGCATAGGGAAAGTGAAAGCTAATAGGGGGATGATGAAAAGCTTCCATTTTTAGAGTATAATTGGAGATAATACTAAAAGGGATTTGAGTTTTGCCTTCAAGTTTGGAGCTAGGAGAGTGTAAAAAGGAAAGTTAAGGTTTTTTTTTAGGTGGTTTCTCTTTTATATATGTTTCTCAAATTCAGTGGACATGTGAGTAAAGGAGGTGGAGTTTCACTAAAGAGGAAGAAAATGAGGAAAGAGATATGAATGTTTGGCAGAAAACTAAGCAAAACTAGAAGGAATGGCTTCTCTCTTTGTCTTTTGGATTCTTGGTTTGTTTTAGGAGATGGGAACAAGTGTTTATATAGGAATTTGGCAGCCTTTGTTTTTCATTTTAATATTTTGGTGGTGGAGTTAAAAGTGAAGTGATGGATAAATGTATCATTTCAGTGTTTTCTTGTCAAGGCCGAGGAAGGAAGGACAATCCACAGACTGTAGTTCAACAGACAAGCAGACAACACACACACACAAATAAAGAGACAAGTTATTATGATTAACTATGGAGTTCTAGGTTTCCTAGTTTCACTACCAAGAGGTGTTCGGTAGAGTGTATAAGAATATGATGTATTAGTTGTGCTAATATTAGTTACTTTCTTTATTCATTTTTATTTGTCACGGTTTGATTTGACATGCCTATAAAGAAAAAATTTATGCTTAGTACTCCTCCACTATTGACTTTGCATATTTCTTTAGAAACTATAAAAAAAAAAGTAATTTTACTATATCACCCTTTGAATATAATAAATATTTTGTCTTGAAAAATGTACTAGGGAAATGACTATAATAAATGATAAGGTTAAATTAGGAAGTAAGTGTAAAATTATCCATTGATTTCATAAAGTGGACAAGTATTGTTAGACATTCCAAAATAGTATAGTGGACAACTATTGTTGTACGGAGGGAGTATTAGGGTTTGGAAAACGATTTGGAGAATAATTAGTATTTAATGTTGAAGGTAAAACATATAAAAAAATAATTATCTTTTGTTGATATGTCAAAAGTGATAACTAAAAATAAAATCCATTTTAAAAATAAATGATAAGTAAAAATGAATGGAGGAATTACATTGGAATTATTTCTTATCCTTTGTTTGATTTGGTATATTAAGAGTAGTTATCCCATGTATTAATAGCCCATATATGGATATTGGATAATATAATGGTTTGTTATGCATTTATTTATACATCCTGCTAAATAAATGATAATACCATGACTAATATATGTATTGGGTTTTCTAATATATTCTATCAAATAACGCTGAAAGAATGCCAAAAACCAAATCCAAAAGGTCAGTTTTTGAGAAATATGGACCAAAAACCAACCTTAAATTGAAGTTCGAACTTACCAACTTCAAAAATTAGTATTTTCTGATAATTTTGGAAGGCCGATGTTATAGGTGGTTTTTGCTGTTTTTTTAGTAGTGTTGCATAGAGGAAAACTTTTTCTATTTATTTGTGAATTTATCTTCCTTGTTAGAGAATTTTATTTTCTTCTCTAGACGAGTAAAAGTAAAATATCTATTTTTTTTATAATGAGCAAATAAAAAACGTACAAAGGAAAGATTATGTATGACTCAAAAGGAAGATATTAAATATTGCATAGGTAGATACCAATAAATGAAGAAAAGCTAAACTACAAGAAGAGCTGCTACTTAAGTTACAGTCTTTCACCATGACTTTGCTAAATAAGTATTTTTGAACTTTGTATATTTTCTTAACAAATGACAATTGCTACTTTTTTTTTATACGATATCAATATTAATTGATATGTAGTCTGAGGTTTTGAAATGTCATTTCCGAAAATAGGTGATAAATGTCTAGAATAAAACAAATACACACAAAATATATTTTTAATACGGAAAAGGGTCAAAATTTCCCCTGAACTGTGTGAGATAGATCACTTATACCCTTCGTTACATTTTGGGATAAAAAATGCCCCTGCTGTTATCCTAAGAGACCACAAATACCCTCAAGAGTTAACACCCCAAATTTTTATTGACGTGGCAAGCCATGTGGGACTAATCCTTCCACCTAAGCATTGACAACTAGGATTCACTACAAAAGAACTAGACCTTTAGCGGCGACAATAGTCGCCACAAAAGCCCAGAAATCGTCACTAAAAGTTTTTAACATTAAATTCTAATTTTGTGTTTTTTTCTTCATTGTTTTAAAAAACCAAAAATGATATCGATTAAGTAGGAATTTTAAGACAATGTATGTTTTATTTTTATGTCATATGTAAATGTATAAAACGTACAATGATGCATTATATAGTAGGAGATTTGAATCGAGAAGTAATTTTGATGATTTTTCTTAATAATATTGGATGTTTTTAATATTGATATTGCAAGTTATTTATTTTAGAAAATTAGGTTGCAATCGAAAATTAATTATCATATTTCTTTTGTTGAAAAAATAGGTTTTACTAGCGAATGGTTGTTGGAGCCTTAGTCGCTACTAAAAATCACTCATAACCTTTAGTGGCAATATTTTAGGATATTGTGGCGACTTTGTCGCCACTAAAGGTCTAGTTCTTTTGTAGTGAATCTTAGTTGGCAATGCTTAGGTGGAGGGATTAGTCCCATGTGGCTTGCCATGTCACTAATAATTTGGGGTGTTAACTCTTGAGGGTATTTGTGGTCTCCTAGGATAACGGCGGGGGTATTTTTTATCCCAAAATGTAATGGAGGGTATAAGTGGTCTATTTCACATAGTTTAGGAGTAATTTTGACCCTTTTCCATTTTTATTATAATGGACAAGTAAAATTTAACGGAGAAAGTTCTCCATACTATATAACAAACACACAAAAAGCTTTACAAGACTATCACTTTGGAGTTGAGAATACAAAATTTAAAGAATCATTATTATTGTCCTTAATACACGAATTGTTTCCACCAATCTAGAATAAATGCTACTTTCCTAATAATAATAAGAAAATGTATTAATTTTTATTTTATTTTATTAATCAACATCGTAAAAATAGAAGAAAAGAAAAGGTAGTGTGCAAAAGCTATATAGTCAAGATTGTAAGTTGGCAGCAACTATTCTTTTGTGTTGTTATTTAACATTTTTACCCGATTTGTCTAAAATTTCAAGTGTCACCTGGTCTTTTGTACTTGTTTAAACATCACAATAATTAACATCACAGATATAATAAAACATATTTCTAATACTAATAATTATAGTTCTAACAAGTGGTATGTATAGCTAGTCGTATCAGTAATAAATTGTTTGAGCTAGGGTTTTATTTCACATCCCAATGTCAAGTTTTCCTTTTCGATCCAATAGTATACTCTCTAGATTTCAATTTATATGAGTTAATTTGATTTGGTATGAATTTTTAAAAAGAAAGAAATACTTTTAAAACTTGTGGTCTAACATAAATTATTTCATTAATAGTAAAATGTATATATATTAAAGATAAATTATTACTAAATATAGAAATATATCTTTTTTTGGGACAGACTAAAAAGGAAAGTATGTTGCATAAAGCGAGACAATTTTACACTGATATCGTAATTTTCTCTCACTATCTTTATATTTCAACATGTTACTTATCACATTTTCATGAACAATTATTTATAACTATCTTTCAATTTAATTATTAGATTGTGTGAAAATGATTTTATACTCTCCCCATTCATTTTTACTTGTCTAGTATGCTAAAAATTTTTTTTATCAATTTTAAAAAATCAAGAAATAACTTATCATTTTATGTCTTTATTCTTGTTATTAAATACTATTCATTTATCAACATTTTAATGATATATAATTGATAAGGATGATGTGTATCGAGTTGAATATGAACGAGTAAAGACTGACTTAGGGATTGGAGCTAGTATTATTAGAAAAGTAATATGAAATATAACTGAAGAAGATGAAGGTTTTAAGGTGTGTAAAATCACTTTCTTTAAAGAGATATTGTTCGTATACATATTGGAAAAAGTACAAAAAATCCCTCCAGGATATAACAAACCCTTTTTTATACATGTAGATTTTTCTTAGGCTATTTACTAGAGAGTCTTTATATTTCTTGAACTTAAGAGATGACTTTTCATAAGAGTCATGTTTTTTCATGATCAAATGACTTTTCATAAGAGTCATGCTATTTCATGAACAAACGACTTTTCATAACAATGATGCTTTTTCATGAATAGAGTGAATGACATATATGCTTTAGTTTTTAAACGACAGGGGCACCAATGTTCCAAAAGTATGACAGATGATATCTACATACCATTTACGATAGTTCGGGGATATATTTGTCCTTTTTTCCTATTATAAAATATACAACAAGTATTATCAATGTATAAAAGCTATTTATCTTTTCTTGTTAGAGACCTAATTTTTGTCCAATCCAGTCTAATTGTACCAAAAGCAATGAAATGTATGACTAGTGAGATATTTGATGGATTTTGAAAAAGAGAAGGACCATTAGCTAGCTTTGAGCTTTCCCTTTTGAATGAGTAATAATATTCTCTTTTTTCAACTGTCTTGGCTTTTCTTTGGTTTTGTTAAGTGGGGTTTGCAAAATCTAAGTCAGTCATACCCCCCCTACAACCCCCTTACCCCCCTCATTGTCTTGTTTCTGTCAATCTATTTATTATGATTACCCTACAAAGACACATTTTTATCAAGAACCCAAAAATGGAAAAAGTAGTACTGATCAGATTTGGAAATTGTGTTTCCATTGAAGAAACCTCCTTTTAAGGATAAAGCTTTTCTCACCACATTTGGAAATTGTGCATTTCATCAAGAAACCTATGTTTCCAACTTGTATTCTCCGTTCACTTTTATTTGTTCAGTATTTTAAAAATATATTTTTATTTTTACTTATCACTTTTAACATATTTAAAAAATACATATATTTGCCTTTACATGTTTTACCCTTAACATCAATTACTTGTTTTTTTCTCTTCAAATGATCGATTAATATAGAGTCAGTCGTTTTTTTTTAAGAACGTGTATAATATAAAGTAGACGAGTAAAATTGAACGGAGGAACTTACATTCCAGTACTTAGTACTCATGAAACCTACATGTGTATCTTTGCTTCTTTAATTTGTGTTTTTAGGGGTAATCATGATTAATGAAGACATTCTTTTAAGTATAATAATTTCCTGACCCAATAAGATCTTTCTTTTTTGCCCATCATTCTGTTTTGAATATTTCATAAACTGATTTCAGTGAGTACTTGAGTTTAAAGAAAATTAATGGGAAATGATTTGCTTTATTTATAAAATCAAATATTGTTATTACCCCTATCATTTACCTACGTTAGACATGCAACATTGGTCTTCTTGCCAACGCTGAGCTAGAGTTCTAGTTATAAATTTGTAAAAACTCAATAGTTTAAACTAATTATAAAATGCTATATTTATGTTTTAAAAAATCATTTAATATGTGTAAATAATTAATCCTAACACCCAATAATTAACCTTTTTTTTGATAGAATCTAACGACTTATAAATTCAAAATTCTGAATCTATTCTTATTTCAAAATATATATAAGCTCAATTCTCAAAAAGGAAAAGGTACTGATCATTGATCATTTCCACACTTCATCACTCATATTAATCTTTCAATTGTTAAGGAATAAGCAATAATTGAACATGTATTTAGTTTGAAGATGAATTAACAATTCATATTTTTTGGTGAATTAAATCATGAAGAAAAAAAAACCATTGGCTAGTTACATCAGAAGTTTGACATTGTTCCTGATTTAGTGCTAGATTGATTGGAAAAAGCTACTGTTTAAAAGTTTTGACTTTTTAAATTTGCCTCCAATAGTCTCTTGGTTAAAATAGTGGAATCCCTCATGCTTACTCTTAGATTCATGGGAGTCACTAGGGTTTAAAAGGTTTGTTTAAGTCACATTCAGTCAATGCTAACTTATAATTTCATGAAGATATATATATTTATTAGGTTGTCGGTAAATTTCATTTAAACGCTTTGGTTAAGTATCCGAACACACGATAAAATGCTTATGTTAAATACTTTCGAGTCAAGATTCTATGCGTATTTTTAAGTGCTTATTACGTAAATAAGTTTACCACTTACCATATACACCTCCTTTTATTTTATACATTAGCCTAAGTAAGCCATAAAACATCAGGCTTATCTACATATAATTAATTGAGGTGACATGTTTTAAATAGTTCATTTATCTACGTAATAGGTGCTTGAGCATACACATTTAAGACTTCTCATAAATTGAGTTGGAAATGTTTAATTGGAACACTTTATCGTGCGTTCAGATTCTCAATTAGAGCATGTAATTCAAGCATCAAAATAAAATTGATTGACAAATATTTTACTATCACTAGACCATGTTATTAATTTCTTAAGAGTTTTCATTTGAGCACTTATTAAAATACGTAATAATAACATTAATTATATATTAGGATGTTAAGTTACTTTTGGTATCTCCTCAAAGCTCAAATTAACATTGAAGCAAGCAAGAGACAAATTTACAATATTAATTACAATTCCTACGAATCCAATAACTTTTACTTAAATATAGTGGACCTAATTGAACCGAAAAGTCTACATTAGGTACCATATAAATAGGTCTTGGATTATTTTTTTTTCCTATATAGCTTCTTTGATTTCTCGATAAAGGACAATATGACCAATTGTGGTTTGAGAAAATAGTACGATGTATTTTTCGTTTTTTTGTCCAAGGAGGAGTACCACTTTTGAATTTTGATCTTTATCTTGTCTATTATAGTTCAATTTTGGTTTTAGTTCATAATTCATTAATGTACTTTGTAGTTTGTACATATGGTACTTGATTGCTGCCAAATGGGTTAAACTAGTTGTCCTTGCAAATCAAATGACATTGGAATATGAAATTCAGCTTCATCTGGCACTACTTTATTAATCGGTGGGATAAGAACAATAAACTCGAATCAAAAAGTGAAATTATTTTATCTTGTATTTGACTTACGGATATTAATTAGTTCTAGAGTTATTTTATTTCACTATTTATACTAGAATGATCCAAACTAGTTATCTCATATAAAAGACGAGATAACTAATCTCATCGAATGTTCTTATCTATTCCGCCTCACCAAACGGCCCCTTCCGATTCAGGTAGCCGACAAGATTGACATAACTTGATTTTCAAACGTGCGAGGTTACACTGCGTACAATAAATACATCCACTGCGGTCCAACCACTTCATAAACCACACACGTAGCAGAAACTTAGTGCATCGGACTACCTTTAACTACCATGTAAGCATCGCCGTGTTTGGGTAGTAACTAGTTCGATTAGATAAAAATCCAAATAAGGAAAATACTGAAGTAAGAACAGAAAGCACATAGGTTAGATGAGAAAATGTAACAATGGATGAACAAAAAGTACATTGATTAGATGAGGAAATGGAACAATTGAAGGTTCAAACATATTAATGGAATGAACTAAAGAGGACATACAATCTTACTCTCTTGTGGGGGGGGGGGGTTTACCCTTAATCCAATTGGAATACAAACTATGTCTAGAATTTTGACCTTGAAATCTATGGAAAAGAATATAAATGTATTCACATGTAAAGGGAAATTAAGCTTCTCTTCCATATTTTATATCAGAACAACATAATTTTGGATTAATGATATGCTTTGGTAAATTATTGTGTCAACTGACATTTGCTTTGGTAAAGGGACAAAAACTGGAGCACCTCTATATATACACACATGCAAAACTAGGGCATTGTCTTTGACCTCATGATTTCACTCTAACCATAAGCATTAGATGGACGTTTCTCTTGAATATCGTTCTTAACTCTTCATTTGCCTCGATACCTATTCTCCTGCATGAAAACACCAGATATATAACGTTATATAATAAAGCAACTTAGCCCAAGCTGAGATAATTCATGTCAAAGGGCAATTTGCTGAAGCAAATATTTAAGTCCTAAATTATAAATGTTTTTTCCTATCTATAAGCAACAACGCATTTTGCAGGGTCTTAGTTTTGAAGACTATAAAATAGAAAACAGAACTATAGATCTGAACAGCTGTGTTCAATGTTCATAAACCAGTAAATTACATAGAGAAAGAAAAGATTTTATCTTGGGCGAGGGTTCAAGTGACTACAATCAGCTCAGTCCAGTCCTTCTGTATAGGATCATGTATTACGCGTAATCTCAATTTCAGAGTTTCATGGTTCAGGTATTAAGCAGAGAAGTCATTCACAGATACTTCAAGTTCTTTTAGTATCAATGAGAAAGATAGTAAGACTCAATGGAAAGATAGTTACCCTATTTTGGAGCCTTTCTTTCCTACGAGAATCTTGCGTTGGCTTATCTTGTGTGTGATCAAATGCTGTTCAATTCTTAGGGAACCATCACGTAACTCCTTCCAGTCCATCAGGCGATGGTCAATGCCATATGGGATTTCCTAAATAGACAAATTAGCGGGTCATTGTCAGGCTTAGTAACTTGGTCGCCTGCTGGTTAAAGAAAGCAAATCCTCAAAGTGCACAAACAAGACAATGAGTACCTGATGTATGTAATGTAGCAACTTTTCCCTGACAACTTCCATTGAAATATTCTTCATAACTTCTTCACTCATGACAAATGGATCTTCATCCCACGGTCTTTTCACTGACTAAGCATAACAAACAACATGGTATACGAGTTAAGCACTTAATTTAGTATATAGATTACAGGACTAACTGTCCAGTTTCCTCACTAAAAGGGGATGAGTGCAGTAACAGAGAGATCAAAGCAAGAAATAAAATAATCAAAAGAACCTTTTAACTTCACACATATATAATATGATATATGTGAAACAACAAAGCAACCCATCCCTATGCACTCTCTTTAAAAAGTAGTGCCTGCAGTTAATAGTGGAGAAAAGGGCACACGGAAATTATAGTTTCTGGCTCAAACTACACTCTGACAATTATAGTTTTTTGCTCAAACTACACTCTCCATGACTTTGAGGAATAAGGCAGAAGCACCTTTCGGGAGCTAAAAGTTCCAAAGGTAGATAGAATCACTTAGTTAGCAGTCGCCCAAAAAAAAAAAGAGTAGGTGGTATCACTTATACGGTGCGACTCAAACATAACATGCAGAAGGGTAAAAATACCACACACAGAGACTCAGACGTGAATATACCTGCTCCATCAAGTATTTTGTTAGATCTTTCACTCCAGCGCCCTTTAGTCCGGATACCGTAAAGCACCTACAAAGGATAAATCAACAAAGCAAACACCATAATGAGCATGAATATCAATTAAATCAAACAAGTGTAGTACATACCACAACATGAAAAGGTAAAAGATTACCTTTCATATCCAGGAAGGTCTTTGAATTCCTCAACAACTTTCAACAAGTCTTTCTTTTTCTCGATTAGGTCAACTTTATTGATACACAGTAAGCGCTTCTGGTTTGGATTAGCCTCAGAGCCCATTCTCTCAATCAACCTCACCACTCGGGAATCAGGCCTATATATTCAGAAAATTAGACAGAAGAAATCATGCCAGTTGAGGTCATGTTTCTGTGTAGGGAGCGAAGCTTACCCTTGAACAAAAAACAAAATACCAGTTGGTCAAAATGGGGCCAGAAGTCACATTTGCCAGGAAATTAACAATGAGATTACTTCACATATTATCTTGATCCTAAAGATGAATCTTCAAACAAATAAACCTCAACCAGCATATAAGAACTTTATTCAAGTCAAATTTCACTTCAAAGTTGGTCAGTTGACTGTCAAAAAGCTTTAACGGACAAAATTCACTTCAAAATTGGCCCATTGACCCTCAAAAAGCCTAAGTGACAAGATTTTGATGGATGAAGTAGTTTTCTTCCATCGCCATGGAAAATACAGGTGTCATCTCATTGATATATTTCAAGCTGATCTTCTCTACTGGACCTACAACCTTACCTCTATAAAGCATTTATACAGCCTTCTACGCTGGGTTTGTTGTTGTAATAAAATCTTATTTACGCTGCAAAAAAATTGGAGAGGCCAAAAGCCCATCTATTTGAGTAAATCATAGAAGATGTGTATCATCATTAAGAAATTCTATGCCCTTCACCCTATATTATGTGAAAAATTTGAGCTATGTACAATTAAAATGTAAATATGATTTGCACGTTGTTGGTGCTGGTGAATGCAATAGTATGCAGAGGACTGTTTGATTTATGCTTGATAAAAAAAGTGATTGAAAAATGGCATGGGCTAGTGTACCAATCAGAGAGGTATTTAGTCCAAAAATACAGGCAAATAAGTGCATGCAGGCTTGGGGTAAGAGTACTACTATGGAAAACACTATCTACCTTCTTCTGTGAACTCGCCTAACAATGAAAATCTGAAAATTAGACAAACATATCCAGATTAAACAAGCAAAGCACATCTTACCATATGATCTTTTTTCTTGTATTAGTAAATTTTATATCACAGGTAGTTATAGATAACAATGTTGCATATATAATATCACGAGATAAGCATATAGTTATTGCATAAATATGATTTTTTGGAGTTGAAGCAAGAAGAAAAACTAACTTGGTAAGATGCCTATGAGCATCAAATATGACAATGAGGACATCATATAGATCAATAGACCTCCATGCACTTTCAATACGTGCTTTCATGTCTTTGTAAGGAAATCCACTTTTCTTTAGCATAAGCCCGGGGGTGTCAAAGAAACACTGCATAAAGAACTCATTAGATATATAGAAGCTTTGCTCTCCATATATTTTAGACCCAAAAAGTATACTTCAACCTGCAAAATTAGCTCATAAGATTTGGCGTTTTTGCTAGTCGTAATACTTTGCAGCTTGCTTATTTTCTCTTTTGTGAAAAGTTTCCTTTAAATAAATAGAAATTCTTCAAAAAGGAAAAAACAAACAAAAAAATTCAGTTGATAAGATGTTCCCGGTAAGAGTACATATCCCCCTTTTCAAAAAGAACGATGGCTGACATCAAGCTTGCGTCAGCTCAATCAAATTAAGGATATTAAAAAATCCTAAGAAAGCAAGATTGTAATCTTACTCCAAGAAAACTACTTTTTGACCAGTTAGTGGGTCAGTTTTATGTATGGTTACCGAACTTCACCCTCTATACCAGTAAAGTCACAAAACAATATTTTTGTCACATCAAAGTAACGACACTTTATCCACTATAATAGTAAAATCACAAAGCTGTTTTCTTCATGTTTTTTTTTTTACTGAATTATGTCTGAATTGCTCAGAACATAGAATCGACTGGAAGGTCAAAATTACGGCGCCGAGTAATCACTTTTCCTTTTTTTGTTTAATTAGAAAATATGAGTAGTCAAAGTCTTTACACAATGAATCTTTCATTTTCCATCATTTGTATTATTTGTTTGGCAGGCTTTAACCTGAGTGTCTATCGGAAACAACCTCTCTATCTCTACGAGGGGTAAGGTCTGCTTACACTCTACCCACTCTACCCTCCCAGACCCCACTTGTGGGATTAAGGAGTATGTTGTTGTTGTTGTTGTTTTATCATGTTCTATTATTTGAGCAGGATATTTGACGTTTTCTGAGCTATTCAAACATAGTTTAATCACTTTGATGTGAGAAAAGATAGTTTGGGACTTCACTATTGTAGTGGACAAAATCCAATTATTTTACAGAACTCTTTACCAATACAGTGGGTTAAGTACAGTGATCATACGTGAAACTAACTCTAAGTCCATGAAAATTTATACATTTATTGTCATGCTGGAGATTAGAATTCATTTTAGTAAATAGATGCAGCTCAAGCAACAAAAAGCTGATGAAAATGAAATGGAGATCAACAACCAGGGAAAAACAAAGGAACTGAAACCTAGTAATTCAAAGTACACTCACAATTTGTGTTTTCCCTTTAGTCATCACACCTAAGACTTCATGAGTAGTGGTATTTGTCTTCCGTGATACAGCAGAAACTTTGGTCCCAACCTACAGAAAGAGAAAAAATCAGACAACAACCGCATAGTTAAAGACTACTGCAGGGATTAGTTGCCCATAATAATATAATATCATTTTGTTTAGGGTAAAATAAGAGTTGTTACAGTTCATAGGGTACACTCTATAAACAATAAAACAGCAACAACTACATCTCAATTTCATATTCGCTGAGGTTATCTATATGAATCCTCCAAAACCAGGAGTGGAGGCACTAATTGTTCTTTTCAAAATTTATATTTAGCAAGATACGAGCTAAACCACTTGAGCATATCATTGCCCTTGTGATCACTAACCACCAATATTGACAAAATTAGCCATCACTATACTCATAGAACAGCAACAACAACAATAAAACATGGAAATTTATTCAGAGTCGTTGAACCATGTACTTGAAAGCTTAATTGCTAGTTCAAAATTTCATACTTAGCAACAAAACAAAAAGTACTTTAACTGGAAAGCTTTATGCATTTTCTAGCTTTAGTTGGGTGTCTTCCTTCTTTGAGTTATCTTGGCACTCCATTGAAGTAGAGAACGTGGGATGAAAGCTCTAAGTCTGCATCTTCATTTTCTATTGGAGGGTTAGTGGGTCCGAACTATTTGAAGGGAAATGGTCCACAAGCATATCTAGAGGAGTAGTAGATTTAGCAATTTATAGTCGTTATCAATCTGGCATGCAATCCGTTTTTGCTAATACTGGCAACTAGTCATCAGTATACTCGTCTTTCTTATTTTTTGTGTGAAGGGGTCATTATACAGTCAAGTAACCAACAATAACAATAAAGCATGGAAATTTATTGAGAAGCGATAACCAACCATGTAATTAGTCAATGAAGATTTCCCAGCATTAGGAGCTCCAATAATTCCAACACTCAATGACATTTGATCTTCTTCCTTCACCAACTCATCCTCTTTATCTTCGTCCCCTTCCTCATCAGGCCGGTCCAGTGCAGATTCTAGAAGAGTCCTAGCCAATAAAGCAGCTCTTCTTCTCTTCTCCTCTTCTTTAATCAAGATTCTTGAACTCTTAATCTCTGAAGGGTCTTCACCAAAGACTTTAGTTTTCACTCTTTCCCTATATTTCTCATCCCAAGTAGAGTTTACACTGCTTTCTGAATTAACATCATTGTTTAATCCCACACCCACATCGTATTGCGAACTGTCGAAGACTGAGGATGACGTGTCGTCTTCTTCAGAGGAAGAAAGACCAGTGCTTGTGGGGTGGTCTTCTTGAGGTTGGGCTGAGTAAAATCGAAGGAAAATGGTTGAATTGAAATGGGTTTTGCTCCGATTTGAAGATAGTGATGAGTTCAATGTCCTCAAAATTCTTAAAGCTTTCATATCAAGATTTCACAATTCTTTCAACTTTGAGCTTATGCAAAATCCAAATGCAAGAAAAGCATACAGATTTAAAGAACCCAGAATCAGCTTTTGCACTTGCTTTACTCTGCTATAGAGAAGGAGATAGTGTAAGAACTGTAAACTGGACAAAGGGGTTTTGAGGGTTTTACAGATGGAAGAGAAGGGATAAATGAGGATTTGTTTGTCATTTTGAAGGGCTTATCATATGGGCTAATGTAAAAGCCCAATAGTGGACTATGTTTGGATTCCTTAAATTTTTGGGGGAAAAACACTTGTAACCGGAAACTATTTACAATCGACTACGCTTTATTTTCGTGCCTCCGTGATGTAAACTATTTACAAGTGACTATCCCTTACTTTTATACCTCCTTGTTTTTAACTACTAACACGCGTTTGTTGGTTGATACAATCACAATATATATATACTCTGATGGTATTAAAGAGAAAGAAGCAGTACTCGGTTATTCCTCAATTATTCCTATATATATACTCTAATGGTATCAAGGAGAAACATGCAGTATTTCAGTGAAAAAAGCATTCCCCGGGAAAGTTGAAGCTTTCTAAGAATGGAGAACCGTAACTACAAAATTGTACCATAAAAGAAGAGTGAAAAGTATTCCCATCCAGAAATAACATAGAACATGTCTATAAATTATAATTATTCGAAAAAGATGAAAAGTTCGTCATCCCATAATAAAGTAAACTTGGAAAATAGCAAGATCAGAAAATAAACTGGCCAAATTAACAATGAATGGCTAAACCTGGTTAACTTCATCCTTCATTTACAACAAACACATACATACATTATCTACGTGGGCATGTACCTAAATAAGACCTGATCTATTAAATAAAACATTCTACAAATACAGGGACGTAGATACTTTTTTCTTCCCTTGTCCTAACGTGGAAATATTGTACATTTGGGCAGAGGGATGCTTTCATTTCTTAACTATGTAAGAAACAATGAAAATGGTACACCCTGCACTTACCCAAAAACAAAAACAAAAGGCCAACCATTACCGCAAAACGATGCTCTAAGCATTCATTCTATGACATTTGCCTTCGACAAATTTATCAAATCTGTCCGTGCATCTCCTGGACTTGGTTCTTCGATTATCACTGGTTCAAAATTTCCCCTTCCATCTTTAGCACCATGCAAATATCATACAACATATACAACTTTCAAGGGGATTGAGAAACAAGCTCATGAAGTGCTGATCATATCATTGACGTGCAGAATGTCGAGCCTTTGGTGGAGCATATAAAGTATCACCGCACTCAATGGGTGTATGGCTGAGTGGATTCCATCTGTCAAACACGATACGGCCACCTCGCCCCATCCTTCCACGAAAGCTAAATGTGTGAGCAGGTAGGCCATTTGGTGTTGGAGAACCTGGAGGT
This sequence comes from Solanum chiquidenum, assembly GCA_029582725.1. Classification (NCBI taxonomy): domain Eukaryota; kingdom Viridiplantae; phylum Streptophyta; class Magnoliopsida; order Solanales; family Solanaceae; genus Solanum; species Solanum chiquidenum. Next base: position 11,770 of record JAJOOS010000889.1, on the reverse strand, counting down.
ATAATGCCTGCAGCTGACAATTTGGCTGGATCCAGAGGTTTCGTGAACAGCAGAGTTGGCTCATTTGGATCCTATATAACCCAATTTATGCAGTCTCGTCTTCAGTTTATTATTGACAAATGGATTAAGTTCAAGTAGCTTTCAACTCACATGCAAAGTAATTTGAACACAACATTTGAAAACATGCGTGATAAAGTAAGACAGTATAGGGAAGCAACTTTAGGGAGTAGGTAAGCACCAATTTATAGAGCCATCCATGGGGCACAAGTCTTCGCTTGAACTCTCGCCTCATGATTCTAGGAGAAGCAGTCACCAGCTTCGGGTCCGGGAAGGTTATGTTTTGTGCTATATGCCGACGGCTAGTAGAAGGATCATCAGAGTCGACAAATTCGTCCTCACTTGAACCAACCTTACTTGGGAAGGAAGGAAATTCAGGCAGAGTAAAGGTATCCTCAAAAAGCTCACTTTCATTCTGGAATCCAAGAAAAGTAGATTTATTAATTCATGTAACATTCAAAATGAATAACCCTAAAGCACAAAGCCCTGACCCTGAGGAGAATAAACAGTTACATTTGGTACTTGGAAAAGGCCTAATGATATCGTAATATGACTAAGCAGGACATTGATAAGGAAAATCTGCACCCACATTTAAGTTATCTATTGCAGTAAAGAGCTATTCCCTCTCCAACCTACTAGTTTTTCCATTTATTTTTTTTAAGAAAAAAACTACTATCACTCTATTTCGTAAACCAACTTTTAGTTGGCAGCTGAATTTCTTTTCTAGTAAGATTCTAGTAAGATTCTAGTAAAATCTCAATTTGTCAATCTTAAATGCAATCACAATAACATAGAAAGCAGATACTCAATCTATTTCCAGTCGAGACAGAATAAGACAGAATAGAATATTATCAAATGATACTCCCATTACTGCTGGTAAGTATCATATGGTAAAAATGGTGAAAAAATGAAGAAGATAGACTAGATAGTACCCATCCTCACATACCTTGTGTTTCATTTGAAGTCTCTGGAGGCTAATCTCACTATCAATAACCTCTCGCTTCTTCTCCTCTCTCTGCACACAACAAGATCAGGGGAAATGACTGTCGACTTTGCAGATCATAAGGAATTAATTGGTATGGGTCTGAACCTTGTTCGTGAAGTCCAAGTATCCCATTCATACCCACAATTTACCCAATGCACCAATATATATATACATACATATATATATATATATATATATTAGTAACTATTAAGAAATACAAACCTTGATGAGAGACTCAAGAATGATCTTTGCTTGGTCAAGGTTGCGCCTAACCTGGAAAATGTGAAATGATATAAGTAAATTTCCTAAGAGCAAAAGACCAAATCATATGTAGCATCAACTCATCTATAGCCAGAGAAGCTTTTACTAATGCAGTCTATCACGCTCGCCAAGTATAGAGGCTATGTGCCACAGAAAAAATCATGTAGGGAACGGCTATTAGTTTCTGAGATCATTATTGTTAGGTATTAAACTACCACCACATCACCGTATTTCTACATACAAGAAGTTCATTAAGCGAACAAGAGAGACTGATACAATACAATCTTCAAATAAGAAATGATGTGACAACTCGCAGTTGGCAAGAAGGCAATACGTGATTGAATAGTTACCATCATCTTAAAAAGGATGTCTAGATCCATTAATGGGAAAACAGAAATTGAAGAGCAACATTTGCAATAATTTGGCATTGTTTCAGCAATTCATGCCGAACCTAATGAAGAGCTGTTAGATCCGAATGAAAGGAAATGATGGATAGTATATACAACTGGTGGAAAAGAAGCTCATGATTCTGGGTGCAGCTGGACTGGGATGATGATAAGCAAGATATGACATGAAAGAATCACCTTGGCCAATTCACAGGGAACTGTCAAGATAGACAATCATAGGTAGATGGGTATTTCATTTTAGAGGATAGATCAAGAAATAAGAGCTAAATTCGTCCTTGGGTTCACCTGGCGAAGCTTTTCAAAGGACTGTGCATTGTTTTCCCTCCTTTGCATCTGTCAAAGAAAAGAGGAAGCCACATATTCTCCATTAACACAAACAAAATTCCATAAGAATTTAATTGTCAACCAGAAATTTTACACAAGAAGATTGTGACAGTCATAGAATGGAATACCCTTCTTGTATGAAGTCTGTGGGCCTTCTCCCTTGGCCTAAATACATTATACGGATTCGTGTCGTTAACTGGTGGAGGCGGCTTCAAAATGACAGCAATGACCAGTAGTCAGTAGATAATCAACAGCAACAAATACAGTCATATAAAACTAAAAGAACATCAAATCTTCATTATGCTATAATAATGACACGATTTGCACAATTTTTCATTAGGTATGGACAAAACATAGTAATCATTGATCACCCAAGGGCCAAGGCAGAATTTAAAAATTATTGCTGGAAGTACCACTCAAACAGGGTTGCAGATCCGAAAGTGTTGCAGAAAACAGAATAACGAAGCAGACAAGACTAGTTCACTCTACAATCTTCCACACATAACCAATTGATGAGGTTAACTAAGGAAATAAGATTAAATCAACAACTATAAAGTAGTAACTGATAAAAAAATGGAAATTGGGCCTAATTCAACCTAAAAAACTAGCTCAAGAGATAAGGATTGCCCAAAGACTATATAAGGAGACAAATTGCCTCCTACCCACGAATGTAGGCCACCCGCACACCCAGGTCTGCCAACTGGAGAGTGGACAAGATAATATGGGGGTCCCAACATCGGTGAAACAAGAATTGGGCAGGCCTGGCTCGATACAATGTTGAATTGTCTGACTATCTCATCTAAAAGCTTTAGATGAGATAGTCACGCATTTCAACATAGTAGCAGAGCCCAGATTCGAGTCTCACCACCATCCAATATCAGAAAGAATTTTTATGTGCTTGGCCCATGAAAAAAGAATAAGGATCGTATGTGAGAGGGCATGTTGAAGAAATCAAATAACTAATAGTGTTAGAATACTAATTCAAATCACTCAACTGAATTTACAAATTAAGAAAGTCGAACTGACCTGCAAACGTCGAAGAGAAGGCTTCTGCAACCGCTCCCGCTAATAAAAAAGAAACAGAAGGTTGCATGAGGATTCATCTTTAAGGACCACATCTAAATCGACTCTATTAATTCTGATAAGAAGCAAACACCAAAGGCTCTAGTAATCAAGCATTCGGAACTTTCATGTTGAATATTATACATAAAGAACAATCAATGTGATCCCAAATTTCCAATTAAAATCCACAACATACAAGTTGGAGGATAAGTTTTCATTGTTTACTCCGCATAAACATTTTGTTGACATGCAATGGGATGCTTTTTAACACATTCTCAAATTGATTTACAATTAATCTCATCATCTCTGGAAAAAAACACATCTATACAAACCTATGGAACACACATGATGGGTTGCTCATAACCCATCCTCAAACTATTTTCCAATTTAAAAACATACAAACTTATTCAGAATACAGGGCAAAAGAACGAGGTCTCAAGATGTAAATGAAATGGTCAGATTCTTAATGATGACAAATCAGCAACGCAGTCTTCTATAAAAATCAGCAATTCCACGACCTTCAACAAGTTCCATATCAGAAGTCACATCTGCTAACAAATGTCAAATTAAATAGTTGCAGACATCCCACCCACTGTCCGAACTTTGCCCCATAAAAGGTTACAAAAAAAGAAGAAAATACATTTAGGCTTTAGCACCTATAGATGGAAGCCGCTAATATTAAGAGATGACCTCAAACCTTACAAACCTTACAAGAAAGGTAATGAGTAAGAGAATAACAGGCAAACAGGCTTATTAAGTAGAATATAAGCTTTGTGAATATATCAGTAGTGTGAAAGCAAATTTACAGATTTTGGTGGACGCAAACAAACAAGAAACTTCCAACATAACTTGTTGAATCTCTCGACATGGAACCCCATTAACAGTGTGTTTGTCATATTTTTCTTTTGATGAACATGTGTGTTAACCCAGTGTTCAGGGAAGCGTGAAGCGGAAAAAAGCGATAAGTCCCCGCTTCACGCTTTAAGTGATGAAGCGCTCACATACTCATTCTAGTCTGTGAAGCATAGAAGGCTCGCATCGCTTCGCTCGCTTTCCTGAACACTGTGTTAACCAAATTATACAACCGAAAGTTGTGAGAAATACATACCTTATCCTTCCAGTAATTATAAATAGACTGGAATACTCCATACTTAATGGATAGAGATTGCAAGGCCTGAATTTAAAACCATAAAAAGGGAAACAAATGATGAATAAGTAGGAAAACTAAACTTCACTACATTCAGAGATGCAAAAAATCTCAGAAAGTAAAAAAATCAAAACAGCTAAGAATAGGGATATCCAAAAAGAAGAAAGATGTACAAAGATCATGTACAGGTTATGTTGTTCAAATTGAAGAACCGAACACAATTTCCAATGTCAGCAACAAACATAAAGAATCCATATATCTTATAATAGCAGAACTTGGGCATTTTCAGTGAATAGAGGCTACGTTTTCGTGAATAGAGGCTAGATAATGCAAAAGCGAAAAGGATTGCAAAGCGCAGGAAATGGCTCTAGTTTTTGTATAATGATGGAAGATTTTTTAGTTTTTAAGTAGCTTGCAACAGTCTTGCAATAATGCACCTGAATTCTCCAGTAGGTCCACATATAAGTTACAACTACAGCATATGGAGTTCTTATTAGAGCGAACAATATCAAAAATTGCAAAGTGGATTCTTTAAATAACAATGCAACACGAAAGACAAAGTCAAACTTGCAAAATCAACAGACTAACAAGAAGAGCTAGCTTTTACCTCAACAGCAGCATCAAAACTTAGAAGCACAGGAACTGGCAAGCCAAGCGTATTTGCTATAACTCCTGCTCTTTCTCGGGCCTTGTGATCTAAAACTTCTAGTTTATACAAAATTGTCTCCAACCTGTATCAGGAAACAAAAGTGATTTTGTTGCCTATGATCAATAAACAAAATTCAAGTCTTGAATTAAGCATATTGTATTCCTTATAGAAAAACATCATATTGAGAGGAAAAGAACAGGATGAAATACATAGAGCATAGACAAATTACACTCAGCATCAGAAACCTGGAGCCAAATACAGATTAAAGATAAAATAATTAAAGGGACTAAAAGTGGCTTGAGGAAAATGGAGAAAGGAGTGCAAGCAAGTAGGATAGAAACAAACATGGCAGCTCTAAGAAGCAAAACTCAGGTCCAGTACTTAGTTTACGGTGTGGGAAGGATATACTAGAATAAAATTAAGGGGTTGTCTGGTTTATGAATAAGGATAACAGTCCAGGGAAAAAAAGGGAACATCTTATCTCGCGTTTGGTTGAACTTTTGATTCTGGGATTATCAATCCCGGGATTATACCACAATTCTGGCATTATTTTTCTACCACACTCGATGTGGGATAACAATACCAGGATAAAACACCAAAATGATTTAGATGCCCTTCTCCAAAACTCTTCTCCCAAAGTCCTTTAGAAAACTCAAGGTTAAAATCGAAAAAAAAGTTTATCCCAATTTATCTAGTTTAAAACCAAACATATGTATTTTATTATACCCCAATATCCCATTTTAGTTAAGAGAAACAAACATCTACCAATAAAAGCATATCCCCTAAATGATTCCATCATTATTCAATCCCCACATTATAATCCATGTCTAACTTGTTTACCAACCAAACGACCCCTAAGTTTGTATGCTTCTAGGATAAAAGGTAATGTCACGCGACTTTTGCAACTTCAGCACAAAGGAAATAGTGTCTTCCATGTGGAAACCAACATGTCACAACAGGACTAACAGACAAAAAACTGAAATCCGACTCAGATATCAGTGGAAGGTCAAGTAAGGTCTAAGAAGATCCCCAAGTTTGTTAGCCTTTAAGTCTTTAACACCAAATCCATCAATGTTACAATGTCATAAGTGACCTGTTTCTCCAGGTTAAGATAGCACAAGATTTGCTTGGGACACCTCAGAGGTAATGTCAGTTTGCATCATCCAAGCACGCTAGCACAGTTGATATAATAATGGAAATGATTTTCTTACAAAGAGACCTCTTCAGGAAAGCACCATTATTTGAGCTTATCCTTCACTAGATGGTTTTCGTTCAGTATAAGCATGGATTGTCCTAGGTACTTTATGGTTTGGCTAATTAGCTCAGTGTATAGCTTAAAGGAGTTGTGCTATGACTACAGAATGGCTTCTGTCCACCTTCCTCTCTTCCCTTCCTTATACCTGGAGTATTTTGTTAGCTAAGCTCTCCGGTGCATTGTGCCATAGTGTGATAAGAACTTATGCAATACAGCTATTATATAGATTTTAGAGTCTCTTACTGCTGTTCTTCAAACTAATTCTCACAAGTACCACATTTTATTACTCTCCGTGTGAATGCAAACATATCCAACTAGCAGTGACATGAGGAAACAATAATAAAGGATGAACCAACCATAAGGAAGAAACAGAGAGCAAATGTCTCAAGGAAAGCTGTGTATGTGGGTGGGTGTATAAATGTAACACAGTAGGTATACAGAAGCATGGTTTAAGATTTTTTTACTTTTCAGCTGCAAGAACTTTTCTTTCTCTGTTGAACTCTTGAAGCCAATCTTCATCCTCATTGTCAAGATCATACTCCACAAATTCTCCAATCTCAGCCCGAGCTACATTAAATTTTAACAAAGTTCCAGAAGTTACTACTCAGATGATACTAACAACATCCCCAGTACAGTACACTTGACGTACCTCCTCTAGCATGTATATATGATGTTGGCTGCGCAAAGGTGGGGGAATAATCTCTTTCATATGTATCCACAATCACATACTCAGGAGTAGGTATTTCAGGAGCCAACTTCTTGCTAGAAGTTTGTGGCACCTAAAGAATAAATTATTGTCCAACATAATAAGCTTAGGTACAGGCACAATTCACCAGCACAGCAGTAATGTGTGTCATGATTAAGACCAAGTACGTTATGAAAATTTTAACTTAGGACATTTAACTTGAAACAAGGAGACTAAAACATAAAAGAGTTAGTTAAACTGAATGAAGAATTCATGCATGCAAATTTATATCACAGATAGTCCATGCAATGCAATATAGCATAAAACTACAAGGATTGAGCTCAAAAACCTCATTTTCTGTAGCTTCAGAAGCGAGACGAAGGATAAGGTTTCGTGTATTAGTCTGGGAATCATCATCCTCAAATTCCTTGATAGATTTTAAAATTGGCAACTTCTTGTGAATGTCAAGAGGACGCGGTCTAAATGAGAGTCTACTCATTATCAACTGAGCTCATTCCCCACACAAAATTCACTCTGTTCTACTCCGGCGGCTCAACCCTAAAGCCACTAAAACAGTGGCAGTGGCTTTAGGCCCCAAAAAATAACCAAAACCCCCCAAATTCAGTTCGCTCAAATACCGAAGATATACAAAAAGGAGACAAATTCGAGACCAAACGAAGAACCAAAACCAGATGAAGAAGATACATACATAAAAGAGACAACCAGATCTGATGATGAAGGCGATGTAAATAGTGAGAAGCACCGTATTAACATTTGGAAGAAACAAAATACCCAAGTAGAATATAAAAACAATTATGTATTTTTACTGTTGCTATTAATTAAAACTTTGTTGCTAATCTTTACTAATTTATGCACGTATTTTTGTAACTTTATTATTCACGTAGTTATAATTAAAAATTATACACAATTACTTTTTTATGTCTTAATTTGTTTAATTCACTTCAATTTGAATCAATCGTGTTTTAATATTGGTTTTGTAAGATTATCTTCAATTCTTTGAGATATTTTATTAAACATTTCATGTTCAAATTAATTAAATTTTAAAAAATATTGTCTTACCTTTAAATGTCTTCTAATCACTATAATATTATTTTTTGTAATTAAAATTTTTACGAAATATTATATAACTAAAAAAATAATACTTTAATTGACATATTCAATAAAGTGAAATCTTAATTTAATTTTTACACACTTTTAGAATAATTTTGATAGTTCATGTAATACATGATTTTATTGAAAAAGTTTTCAAAATTATAATGATTAAAAAAAAATTAAATATTTGTGTTGATATGTAATGTACAATATTTTATATACGCCTATTCTTGTCTTACAAATATTACAAGAAATGTTGTGCCATCAATTGAAAAAAGAAAAAATATTGGTTTTGTAATTTTAATATTCACGTAGTTATAATTAAAAATTATACACAATTACTTTTTTATGTCTTAATTTGTTTAAGGCGAAATGGTCTGGTGGACCCTTCTATTTGTATCTGTTTGTATTGTGAACCCTTATACTTACCCTTTTGTCATCTGAACCCCTAAACCCATCCAAACTCAACATTTTAAATACTTTTTTGGTTGTGGTATGGTGCGTGTTGCACAAACACGTACACGTTGGCCAAAAAGAAAAAAAAATTAATCCACGTATGATATTATATTCCACGTGGCAAATGACTTACCTTAAACTAAGAATAGTCCTAACTCTGGTGAAATTTTCCAAACCTTCGCGATTTTTACACTTCTCCTCCTCTTCTTCTCTTCTCCTCTCCGCGACATTCGTCTGTGATTTTCCAAACTTTCGCTCAGTTGAAGCTCAGTTCCACTCCAATTTTCGTTGTAAGTTCTTACCTTTTGCGTTAGTTTTGATCTTTTTCATTTTCTCGTGCGTATCTGTTTGATTTTAGGGTCGATTGTCATTCGATTTTCTGAAATTTTTTGGGGATTTTACTTTGGTTTGGGTGTAATATTAGTGTAATATGCTTTCTTAGTTGATGTATGACTTTGAGTGACTTCAATGGCATATTTCGTGAATTCGAGTAGATTCTAGGGTTTATTCGTAAAATTCCAATTTCGACTAAAATTAATATTTTATTTCTGGTCAATTGTCTTGGGTATTGATAGTGTTAGTGGTGCATTATTACAACAATTACAGTCATGGTAAGTTAATGACTTTAACTGTTACAACAATTCATTATTTCCTTAAAAAAATTAGGGATTTTTGTGTTACAGTCATGGTAAGTTTATGCTTTAACTGTAGTTTTTTTTTTTACTTTACAGGCATCGTAAGGTAATGACTTTAACTATAGTGACACTTCAATTTCACTATGGGGGCTGTTTTGTATCTAATCCTACTTTAAGGTATGTCAATAGAATCACTAGTGTTGAAAAGATTAATATAGATGTAGATGAGTTGCATATTATGTTGTTTCATAAAATAGCAATGGAATTGGGTGTTGAAAATGTTGAGACATTTGGATGTAGAGTCAACAAGAAGGGTACTTTTACATGTTAAATACTGATTCTAATGTTTTAAACTTTCTTAATGATTTGAAGAGTGCTGATTTTGTTGATGTATATGTTGTACATCCCATGAGTATACCTTTAGTTGTAGAGGAGATACTTGTATTGCCTAGCACTAATACTGATGTGTCCTCATCTCCACAACAAGATAATGTTGATGTGTCTTCCTCCCCACACAAAAATAGGGTTGATCTATCATCCTCCTCACAAATAGATAGGGCTGATGTGTCTTCATCTCAACCATTTGATGAAAATGAAAATAGGGATTTAAACCAAAATCAGTCCCCTTTAGTTGAAGAGCAGTCCCCTTTAGTTGAAAAACAAGTCCCTGCCCCTAGAGTTGAATAACATTCTGATTCACTCTATGATATTGATGAAAATATTGATGATTTGAGTGATTTGGATGAGGAGTTGCTTCAAGCTAGGCAGTCTAATATTCAAGAACAAGTTAAAGAAAAGACTGCTAGAGTAAATCTAGATGAGATACCATCTGGTCCTGTAGGTATAGATACTGGTTTGAAGACATTTATAAGGAAAAGAGGGGAGATTTGAAGGCAATTTGGGTGGTGATGACCCTTATTTTGATAGCTCAGATCCTGGTAGTGACATTAGTGAAGATGAAGGGGATTCTGTTGAGAATGATGAAGTGGTAGATCCAGCACCTAGGAAGGAAAGTACAAAGATCTACTTTGATCCAACTGCTAAAAAAGTTTTATTTCAACTGTATATGGTATTTTTGAATCACATTGAATTCAGGGAGGCACTGCAAACTTACTCTATTCACAAGGGTGTTAATATTAAGTTGAAACCTAATGAGAAGGAAAGGATAAGGGCAAAGTGTAATAAAAAAGGTTGTCCTTGACATATTCTTGGAAGTATTGATGGTAACACTGGAAATTTCAGTGTTAAAACATATTTTCCTGTCCATAAGTGTTTTAAAAGAACAAGAAACAAACTGTGTACCCCCATTTGGATTAGCAAACATTACAAGGAGAGGATTATGAGTGAGCCTACCATCAAACTATGCAAAGTCCGAGTAGTCCGAGTCAAATCAGTGATCATGTATATTTGGCAATTTAAATGGGTTTTGGGCATCCGTATGTACATTTAATATATTACGAATCAACCAATAATAATTCTACTATAATTGGACTTTTTATATCACTATAAAAAAATTGATCATGTATATTTGATTTTCAATCCATTAAGCATTTTTAATATATTTAGGAAAAATATAATGGATTGCAAAAATGTTTAAAAAGCAAATATATGGAAGTAAATATCTATAGTTAGAACTTTATTTTAATCAATTAAATATCAACCATTAATTCTAAACTATCACATGTGTCTGCAATCCAAGCTAGAACTTAGGAAAAATGGAGAGAAGAGAAATGGAGAAGACCCGAATCCAAATACGAGTGATTAGTAATTTCTTCATTGTGGCACTTCCGCTTGGTAAAACAATTACATTACAATATTAAAGATACCATTTTCGTATAACTTTAACAACCTAAAGAATAAATTAGATGAGAGAAAAAGGAAATTCATGGACCTAATTAGTTTATGAAAGAACCATAACATGTAAAAGTGTATTGTTGGGATTCGGGTGGGTATGGATAAAATGGAAGGGATGTTTAAAATTGAGCTCAAGCAAAGACGCTATTTTTTTTTTAAAAAAGACAAGAATTAACCTTTTTTCTTAAAGTTTGCATAAATGACATATTATAGTCTATTATATTAGTCTGGACTATAGAAAGAATGAAGTAGTTCACATTCGCTCGTAAATATGAGAGAATACTGTTCAATATTTCAACTTTTAATTGTACGAAGAATTTTTCACTAAGCTAACGTATCAGAACAAATTTTCTTTACATTGTCAATACATATAACTAACACTTACCTTTTGCTACATTCCTTTGAAATGATTCTCTCAAGTACCATATTATTGGCCTGAGTTCAAAAAGGAATATAACAAAAGAGATATAAGATCCTTGTGGCAGGAGAATATAGATAAACTGAAACTTAACATTCACACTTCACTCGTATACTGGCTCCATTTCATGAAATCATCTTCATCATCATACTCCTTAACTGGATTCTCCATTTCCGGAACATCTTGCTCCACTGTTTCAACTTCTTTTTCCTCAACATGTTCAGACTTTGCTTCTTCCTCCTGTGCAAAATCATCATGCAGAATCAGGAAATTGGAAAGAAAAAAGAAGACAATTTCTCGAGGTCAACCCTGATACTCAAACCACGTAGGCCACATTCCTCCTTAATTTCTCCAGCCAGGTAATAACACAAAAAACATCATAATGACATGTGCATTAGTATAATGATGCATTATGCAGATATAACATTATAGAAAAGAAACATAATAGATAAGAGCCTGCAC
>JAJOOS010000888.1:0-61876 GCA_029582725.1 Solanum chiquidenum | reverse complement strand
ACAAAGGACCCATGTTTAGATTGAAAATTGGGAATTTTGGTCTTTGAATCACTTTTGAAAATCTTTTATAGAACTCCTTGAATGAGAGGTTATTCAAGAATCAAGAGTTACCATACCTTAATTATTGAAGACCCATGAAATTGAAGAATAAATTAGTTGAAAACCCATCTTCTAGCTTGAGCTTCATCAAGGTCTTCAATGGAATTTTGAGAGAATCAATTTTTGAGAGGGAAGGGTCAATTTGAAGAATGGGGTCTAATTCTAGGTTTAGGGGTTTTAACCAACTTAAAACACCCTAAAATAGGTAGAATAACCGTTTATAATAATTCTCCAAACTACCTAAACTACCCTTCACTTAGTTGGACCTTTTAAACAAGTCAAACTTGAGTTTTATTTCGCAGATTTCATCACAGATCAATTTCGCAACGCAGATGTGTTCCCACAAGTTTCATAAATTAAAATTCGAGACAGTAGAGTCCGCGACACGCTGTGATGTGGAGCCACTTTTTGGCCCTTGGTGGAGCTAGTCCGCGACGCGGACATGCTCCCTCTATGAGTAACTTGCAAGCTGCCTTGGCAGCTTGTTTGGCCAAGGGTTGGGGTCCTCCTCGGGGACCCTTAGGGTGGTTCTAGGGGTCGTATTCGAACGTTTTGACCCTAAAAACATTTATTAAGACATTAGGGTCACCTCCACTGATTTTAGACTCCAAACAATACATAAAAACATGAACAACATACTAGAACACACCAACACGTAAAAGACTAGTTTCGAAACGTCTTGGTCGTCCCTTGACATTTGACTTCAAAACACTTTAAAACTGACTAAAAAGGCTATTCTTCATTATTTTAACAAGTTATTAATGCATAAAACCATGTGAGGCTCTACTTTATCCTACTTCATTTTGAGGGTTGTTACAATATCCCCCACTTAGGAACATTCGTCCTCAAATGACACTTAAAACACTTCCGAGGACTCAATGACCCAAGTAGCAGCTCACAATACACAACATACAACATCAACATAAGAGAACACATCAAGGAGCAACATCAACTCCACATAAAAGGCTCAAAACAACTTTGTGCAATTCAAGAAACTAGCAACACATCTACCAACTCCTTATGCATTACCTTTATTATTTCCCATTTCATTAGAGGAACTTCCTTCTCCAAATCATCATATCATAGAGGAATTTAATCCACAACATCACTATGCTCAAAACTCTTTACTTCACATAAGTATAGGAGGAACTACCTTCTCTATATTCAATGAGCATCAACACATATATTAAGCAATCAACAAGACATTTCTTTAACAAGACAACATCAAGCATGCTCATTACAACTTAAGCATGAATTTTCACAAAAATAAGCACATACAAGGAAATCATGTCATAATCATCATTCTCATTTCCAACACCAAAGAATCACAACATGCAATTATCTCATCAAAGCACATTATGCAACCTTATCATAAGAAATTATTTAAGCATGCACTTCAAATCGACTCATGCAACACAAGCAAGTAAAAACTTTATTCACCGACTCATAATGCATCAACCACATAGGCCTTTCTCATGTTCATAAGAGGAACTACCTTCTCCTAATCATGCCATGATATTTACCCTTTTTATATCATCATAGGGTCCAATATGCAATGTCTTTCAAATGCACACATAGACATGATCAACATTTCTACTCATGAGGAAATTAAGCAATTCATACTAGTTGCACCTTAACATGAGGATTATAGATCATCTACTAGTCTTATCATTTAATCATCATACTATCAAGAACATACATGGCATTACCATGTTTAGTTATGTTCAAGGAGGGACAACCTTCTCCTAGTCACAACATACACACATGGCATCATAAAACTCATAAGCAAGCATTACGCAAAAGTCAATTCATTTAGGGGAAAATTCTCAACTTCTAACCTAAGCATGCTCATACTTTCTTCCTCATGAACTCAAGAGTGCATTCACCATATAAAGATGCATATTGACATGAGAAACATGAATTTTATTACTAAAATTTCATTGTTTATGTCATAAGAATCCTTCAAAACATGCATAACATAGTGTCTTCTAGGACATGCATAACATATGGGGATCATGCAACTCATAATCATATGCAAGACTCCAAAACATGAACAAGCTACTAGGAACTCTTTGGTCTCAAGCTTGAATAAGAATAGAAGGAAAAGATAAGGATATCAACAACCTTACTACTCACTCATCATCCCCCATTTAGGGTAAACCCATCTAAGAGCACATTAAAGTACCCAAGAGAACTATCACTTACCAATTAAGCACAATGTCCCCCTCTTGGGATCAAGTTATGCAAACTACTTTAATCATTACCTTCTTCATATCTAAAGTAGGAACTATTCTCCACTAAATCTTTACTATATTCCCTTAGGTGAGGATTTCAAGAACCCAAAAAAATGAGTATCTATACCACTCCACTTCATATCTATCACCCAAAGTGGTTCTCAACATGGAGAACTCAAGGAAGTTCAATGTAGAAATATTAAGGGCACTCAAAACCTTACCATCTAGGCACATTATTCATCATATGGGGTAAGCTTAGACAAGCTCTTTACAATATCACTCTCATAATTTCTAAAGTCAAAACAAGTCATAGTCCACATTCCTTACACAAAAGGGTTCTCAACCATAGAGGATTTCACTTCTACCCTCATAAAATAAGAGTTTACTAATCAACATCAATAGGTACCACTCAAGCACCACTATTCATCAAAGTTCATCTCATCATAAGGCTTATAAGAACTAGGTTGGGTTATACAATTCAACCACCTAGGGCCATAACTAAACCCATGAATACTAAGGGTAACCCAAAAGTTCACCATATCCTCTCACCAAGTTACAAAAGACAAGTACTTCCGAAAATAGCCCTATAAGGTTCATCACTTTTTGTTGGAATTTTCCAACCAACCATGCCTAGGTATTATCTAAACACCCTCTTTGAATGACCATACTTAAGATCAACGGTACAAGACAACTATCCTCTTTAGAGTTGGTCAACATATATTCTCTTGTCCTTCCCATGAACAAAGGGGTACATGCAACTCTCCAAGTTAACCTTAGAGCAAATCACTATCCCAACTCATGGAACAAAACCCCTTTTTCCGCTCTTAGGGAAAGCCTACACAAGAACTCCGATTCACACAAGGACAACCATGAAGCATCACTCATAAGGAAAGGGCGACTTTCAACTCACACTAGTTACCACATTCCTTCAAAGGTCCTCAAATCTACACCATGATTTTCTACTATCATTACCCATCACCATGAAGCAACCCATCATCCTAAAAGGATTTCATTCTTACCATAACGACTCTTATCATACGACAACTACACTACCATACAACATTTTCAGTGAAATTCTTCCAACCTCATAGGTAACACATAGCCATGATTGGCATCACATTACAATTTCCAACTCTCCCTTCATATACACTCATATAGTCACCATATCATAATAAGCATTAAAACTCACCTTTTCTTCCCTCGATACTTGCAACATCACCCCTTCCAAGTAATCACATCTAGAAGACCACCGGACAAGTGAACTTTCACACAGACGCAATTAAAATACTTGAAGGTCAGTTGAGTTTACTTTCAGCACAATTGAGACAAAAAATGATAATGGAACATGATGAGAAAGAGTTGGTTGTGGTTAATCGTAGTGGAAAAGTGGCAATAGGCGATGTAATGGGCAATGAAGAAGCTCACATGCATGAAGAGGACAAAGGGATAGGTGAAGAAGAAGCACATATCAATCAAAGCATTGCAAAAGGACCACAAAAAGGTTTGGAGAAACACAATCAAAGGAAAAAAGTTATGCAGCCTTTACCCAAAATATCTCCCCCGTTTTATTCAATGTCTAAAGAAGAAAAATGAGGATGAAAAGTTCAAGAAGTTTTTGTCGGTGTTCAAAACATTATCAATTAATCTCTTTCTAGTGGAAGCATTGTTGGAAATGCCAGGATATGTCAAGTTCATGAAGGAGTTGGTCACAAAGAAAAGGATCTTGGATTTTGAGACAGTCAAAGTTTCCCATAGTTGTAGTGCAATTATGACTAAGGAGCTGATCAAAAAGAGTGAAGATCCCGGAGCGTTCACCATCCCTTGCACCATCAACATGCTCCAATTTGCTAAAGCCCTATGCGATTTGGGAGCAAGCATCAACCTAATGCCATATGCGATCTATAAACAACTTGGGTTGGGGGAACTGAAAGCCACAACAATGAGACTCTTGATGGCGGACCAATCAATCAAACATCCTGTGGGGATACTATATGACATCTTGGTAAGGGTTGACTGATTCATTTTCACGGCTGATTTTGTCATTCTCGATTATGAAACAGATGCTGAAATTCTGATCATTTTAGGAAGACCATTCTTGGCAACCGGGAGAGCATTGGTGGATGTTAAAAGCAGGGAATTGAAGTTTTGGGGGAACAAAAATGAAGTGACCTTTAATAATTGTAAGTCGATGAAACACCCAAGTGATATTCACATGGTCTACACTCTTGATGTTATTGATGAGGTGGTGGCTAGTGTGAGCCAGTTTATGTGTATGAGCGGACCACTTGAAGTCGTGCTGGCTAACTATGATGAATTTGAAATTCAAGGCTATGAAGAGGTAGTAGTTTCTCTTTCCGTCTTGGGAGGGTATTCAAAGACTCCATTGAAGTTGGACATTGATCTAAAAAATCAAGAGAATCCTCCTGCAAAGCCATCAACAGAAGAACCACCAAATCTGGAGTTGAAACTACTCCCCTCCCATCTCCGATATGCTTTCTTAGGGGAAAATAACATATTACCGGTGGTCATTGCAATTGACTTTCTTGAATGTCAGGAAATATTACTCCTTGAGGTGTTGCTAAGCCATATAAAAGCTATAGGTTGGATTATTGCTGACATAGTGGGTATTCCTCCCGATATTTGTACGCACAAAATTCAGCTTGATGATGAGTCCATGATTTGGACTCATTTAGGGCTTTATTTTAATAGATTTAGTGTCCTCAAATGCATATTTTATGCCAATAAGTTATGTAAATCCTTGATTTTTCAGGTAATTGGATTGAGAAATAAAGCATGGATACTAATGAGCAAAATGGAACAAGGTAACTGAAAGAACGAAGAAAAGAAGGTCTGATGATCGCCTACCCATTGGGCAAGTCACCTAATGGCCATGATCTCGCCTAAGGTTCTAGTGTGCCAAGCCCTGAAGGAGAAAATCTAGTCAGCGGTAGAAAGGAGCAGTCGGCAAGTCACCAAATGGGTCCGTGATGCAGTACTAGATCGCCCAAAGTTACAGAACTTGATGATGTTGAAGCTCAAAGCAAAAAGGCTATGGAATTTACCAAAGGGCAGCTCACCGAGTGGATCGGCGATCCCAGCTTATTGCGAAGAATGGTCCTTCACAACATAATTTTTGGGAACTATAAATATATTTTAAAATTGTTAGTTTTGTATCTAATTTTCCATAATCTAGTTTTTCTCTATAGAATCAGTTTTAGAAATATGAGTTTGGAGACAATAATTTTCTTAGCTTTGAAGATTTGAAGAGTTTCATTTTTGAGAAATTGGAAGTGGGTCTTTGATATTCTTCAACCATGACCTTTGTAAAGACGAAATTAATCTTACCTAGTTGATGGAAACACAATTTGGTAACGATTTCTATCTTTTTATGATGTCTAGCTAAAACACCAATTCTTGGGGAGTGATTATGTGATTATGGGTTGATTTAGCTACTCGGTATTGTTAATTGATAGTGTAAATGATGTTTAAAAGTGATTTCATTCAGTAATTGTGGCTTTAATCTAAAGGGTTATAGTTGCAAATACAACTCTACCTTCGTGTTTTTGGCTTGCTCGAGAGAGAGGTTTTAAAACCCAGATTACTAATTTGATGGTCTGTGGGTATTGCATTGTCATGGGTTCAGCTCGACAGAGTGAATCCTAAAGCATTTTCCACACATTCAGCCCGAGAGAGTAAATGGACTAAAGCGAAAGGTATTCTTTACTGTTGCTTATTGGTGTTCGAGAGAAAACAATTTGATTAAGGGTAAATTATTCGAGAGAAATTTTATCCCCACTAAAGTCTAGCTTATTCACTGATTTACAGCTATTTATTATCAATTGCAATTACCCATTTGTCTACCTTAGCCTATAGTCCAATCACATCCCAAGAACCCATCTCCGTAATTGTTTACCTGTGTTATTTGTTGTTGTAGTTGATAATTATAATCAAACCCCCTGTTATTTGACAATTGTGTTACCCTAAATTTGATCCATGCTTTTATTCGTAAATATATTTACCTATGATTGACTTGAACATATTTATACTTGGCTCTTGATTATCAAACTCGTACCACTCCGTGTGTGAATGATTTTAACCCAATTGGTTGGGTTATATACTGACTAACTATCATTGACTCTTAGAACTGGATTAAGTGTCGTTGAAATGTCATTAATAAAAATGGTGCCGCTGCCGGGTAGTGGTGTTGGTTGAGAATCTTTAGTTAAGTTGAATTATGTTCATGTTAGTCATAGTTGAACTTACTTAATTTTAGTTTTGTTTTGCTTGTTTGTGTTTTGAAACAGGAAATATGACTGTGAACGGCAGCAATGGCAGCCAAGTAGTTCATCAAGATGACATCAGTAACCTTAACGATGTCAACGAACCTAATGTTAATGACCCCCATCTTATGGGTGGAATTGGTGCTATTAGCTTGCCTCCGGCAGAAGGGAATATGGTATTCCATATCACAAGTACTATGTTGCAGCTCTTGCATTTGAAGGGGTTGTTTAGTGATTTGGCTCATGAAGATCCCCATGAGCATAATAGAAATTTCGTGGATGTTTGCAGACCGTTCTCCTTCAAGAATATATCCCAAGAGTCGGTCTGGTTGAGGTTGTTCCCATTCTCATTGATGGGAGAAGTGTGTAAGTGGGTGGCTGAATTGCCACGTGAATCAATCACTTCATGGGAGGAGCTGGTCACCGCATTTAATGTGCAATTTTTCCCTTTTTCAAAGATAATGACTCTTCGGGACAACATTCAGAGCTTCAAGCATCAGGAGGGTGAGTCAATTCATGAAACTTGGTTGCGATTCAAGAAGTTGGTGATCCAATGCCCAACCTATGTCTTTCTTGACAATATGTTGCTGCAATATTTTTACAAGATCCTTGACTTGATAAACAAGTGTGTTGCTGACCAACTTTCTTCGGGAGGTTTGATGCAACAACCTTAAGTTATAGCAGCTCAGTTCTTGGATGGCATGACCTCGATTAATCGAGCTTGGTACAACCATGAAGACCAGGTATCCCCTCTTACATTCAAATTGACTAAGGAGAAAATAGAGAAAGACCAAGATATGGACCAAAACATGGCGAAGATCATGACACAACTTGACATTTTTTCCAAAAAGGTCATGGGAGCTGGAGCTCGAAGTTTCAATGCCATGGGTGTCGGGTGTGCTAATCTTGATGAGGCAAAGTTTGAGGATTTTTACAGAGAAGATGTGAATTTCCTAGCCAACCAAGGTGGTGGTTATTGTTCAAACTACTCGAGGCAGGGTGGTAACCAAGGTTGGAAGGATCGTGATCGAGAATGGAGGGTCCAAAATACAAACTGGAAGGATGGGGAGAAAGATATGTATGTGCCTCCCCATGAGCGTCAAAAGCAAAAGGATTCGGAAGGTGGCCGATATGAGGATATGCTTTCTCTTATCCTCAATAAAGTTGAGGGCTCGGACAGGATTTTGAAAGAAATCAAAGAAGACGTGTCAAACCTCAGCCAGACTGTTACCTCACACTCAGTATCAATCAACCAATTGGAGACCTAAATGTGTCATATCTCATCTCATTTGAACCCGAGACAGCAAGGGGGTTTGCCTAGTGATACTATGGCTAACCCCAAGAATGAGGTTTGAGTGTGGACTTGCGTTGTGTTGTGATGTTAACTAAGACGCTACTTGGGAGGCAACCCAAATTTTATTTTCTTTCGTTTTGTGTTTGAAACAATGGTGTATTGATTGCGCAGGTCAGATTGTGGAAAGTGTTTGAGAAGTGCAAGTTGGCGAGCTAAACGTCCAGTCAGTGCATCGCTAAAGAGGTCGGCCAGCCCGACATTGTCAGCCGTTGAACTCAAGACAATTTTAAATTGGAGTCTGTAAAACTCGGTGGGCCCAAGAGCAACTTGGCGAGTCGCCGACTGGGTCAGCAATCGTGATAGAGTCCGCTGTTTGGACACCCATATTAACTGAAGGTCCTGTAAAACTCAGCGAGGTAAGTGCCCACTATGTGTCACATAGTTGGTCGGCGAGCAAGACTAATGTTGCCGAATGGGCGAGAACTAGACGGGTTTTAATGGCCAAAGGTTTAAACCTCCAACTCTTTCACTTTCCCTCACTTTTTAAACTTCCTAAACTGACACATGCAAAGTATTTCCTATGTTTATTGCATTTTTATCATATTTTAGTTGTTGATTGTGTGTTCGGAATGGATTACTTTACCGCCTATCATTTTAATCTTAATTATACGGCATCTAAAGTTGGTCTTCCGAACATGAATTTTATTTTTAGCAATTTGTACTCATTTGCTAATAATTTTATCTTAGTGATGTGTGTTGGTCCTCTCTGATAGTGTTTGTATACCCGTGTGCGTTGTTTAGTTTGATAATCTTGCCTGTATTATTTATAGTGTTGAATTCCTACGATTTTGTGCCTTGAAACTAGTTTAAATTTGTGGGGTTGTGCTTGCATGTTGTTGGGTCTAGTTGGGTGAAGTTTATGTAACCTGTATTTGTGCCAAATGACATATTTTTCCCAATGATGGAGCGGTTTACGTCTTTCTTAAGGGATAAAGTCGTCAAATGGCTAAATTTGGCCAAATCGGGAGAAGTCTGAGTATCCCGGGGTCATTTGGCGATCTGGGTTGAGCTCGCCAAACCACTCGGCGGTTCACCAAAGTTCCTCATATCGCCTTTAATTTCATTCTATTTGTGAAGTTTTATTCTGTAACTTCCAGCAAGAAACTTGAGGTCGCCGAATGCACTCAGCGACTTGCCGACAGTCCTCCATAATCATCCTTTGTGTGTGCCCCTTACATTTAATTGCAATGTAACCTTCTGTGGGCTAATGCTTGCTCATCGAATGCTATCAGAAATTCGCCGAAAGGCCTTCCCATCGCCGATATGCCAAATTTTTCTAAGATTTTTGAGCCAATCATTTCGTTGAACCTGATCTAGCTCGGTAAAGAGGTTCGGTGACTCGATGAATGGTTCGGTGAGTCTTTTTGCAACTATTTTTCTGTGATTTTGCTTGAAGTGTTTATCACCTTTTTTTAATGTTTTGCAGATATGGTAAGGACAAGCATCGATATGCCAGCCCGAAAAAGAGGATGAGGTATCATAATAAATTAAGGGGGAGTAAACCCTTTCAAAAGAGGCTAAACAGAGCCTCAAACAAGAGGCAAGGACAAAGGCAATAGGCCTGTATCTGAGGTTCCTGAGCACACTAGGGAGAGAGTGTATGTTGACTCCCGAGCTGCATTATCTGAGCTTGAGGACGATCAGCCCCTACATTCGCGGTGGATAGAGCTTCGTGCTAGAGCTTGTCCTGACCCATCTAGGGTCCCAGCTGCTGCCACTCCTTCTACAGTAGATACAGTGCCAACTCTGGCACCTCCTATGGCTCCAGTGCGACCTGTGGTTCCTCCTCCCCGACACCGTAATAGATTGAAAGCAGATGGGTTGCAGACTATTTTGGAGGAGAAATTACTTTCTACAGAGGGCGTTGAGGGCAGATACTCTGATATGAGGGACACCCTGCACTTTCACTGGTTTAAGCAGTTCTCCAGGCCCCGAGGACCCTATATTCCTCCATGGGTCCAGGAGTTCTATACAACGTATGGTGACTTGGTTCCAAAGAGCAAGAGGAAGTCCAGTGAGTTCATACCGGTTAAGTATTTTGTGGTTCGAGGTATGGAAGTTGGATGCAATAGCTAGTACATCAACACCGTACTTGACAGGGGGTATGACTTTTACTACCCCAACCTGACTACTACCAGATCTTCATTGGATGAGCTGAAGGGTTGGCTCGCGCCACTCATCTCAGATACCACCCTGAGGTGGATAGAGGCAGGAGTCCCGATTTAGAAAAGGGACTTGAGTGTAGCTGCACGTTATTGGTTTGGATTCATCAACAGCTCTACTATGCCTTCCCAGAATGAGTTTGTTCTCCATCATCTTAAGGCGGCCTCCCTTAGGTCGAGTATTTCTAGGAAGAGCATTGATATAGGGCTTATTATTAAGCAAGAGGTGGCCATGAGGGCCAAGCAGAGGCATACCTCACTTCCATTCCCAGCCTTGATCATGGAGTTATGTCGGCGTGTTGGAGTGCCCCGGGACGATACGATAGATATTGAGGTTACCCCGTCTTCCTCCACTAAAATCTTGTGCATTGAGGCTGAGTACACTCGAGAGGAGGCTGACATGAGGAGGGCAGCTCCGGTAGACACATCCCGAATGCATATTTTGATTCAATATCTGCAAAGGCATCTTTACCTACTTTGGCCTCCGAGCCTTCAGGTACATCTGCCCCTTCCATAGGCCCCGGGTTCCGCTACCTGTGCCCAGCCCACAAAGATCACTTAGGCTATGCTCCTGAAGATGGGAACCTTCCCATTCAGCTGACGTGAGGGCGACCAGAGTTGAGAGATTCATCCCATGTATGATCGAGAGTGCCATCATTGTTGTACTGACCCCCCTCCAGACATCTATTGACACTGTCACCATAAGAGTTGAGGCTTATGAAATAAGGCATGGGGAGACCTCTGAGGTGATGGCTTTGAAATCAGAAGTAGCAGATTTGAGAAATGACGTAGACTATCTAAAGTCTATTGACTTCACTTCATTACTAGAGGTTGTTGGTAATGTGGACGCTCTTGAGATTCCTCTGGCGACCACTGAAGATATACATAGGGAAGATACAACAGTTAATGAGTCGAGGGAGAGACCGATGAGGAGCTAATAGCGATAAGGAAAGATATCATATATGGAGATTTGCCAGATCTAGAGGAGATAATTGTGTAGTCAGTTATCCATATATCGGTGACAGAGACATCCATGGTAGCTCCTACTTGAGTACCTGGTAATTCTAAGGTTACTCCGGCCATTGATGCCCAGGTTCAGAGCACTACACTGGGAACTGATGCCCAGATAGATGGAGCGACTATTTAGACAGGATCCCTCTTTACCTCCCTCTCTTACTTTTTGACCTTTAGATATTTTTTCTTGCATTTAAGGACAAATGGTTTTTATTTGTGATGGGGTGAGGCCCACCTTTTGTGATGATTGTTCTGTGCATATATTTGGGGTTTTGGGCTAAAATTGTGTTAATATTGCATTTTGTGGATGATTGAGCTTGTGGCTCCTTGATTTTAATTGTAAATGATTTTTGGACCCTTCGGTAAAAACATTCCACCTGTTGATTGTGTGTGAATGTCGATATTCTCTTGCAAATTCGAGTATCGGTCTTGATCAATGCCGATGACTTGAATCGTGCTCATAATCAAACAAAAATGAATGTGCGGCTACGATGAGACCAAATGAGGGTCCATAGACAATATGTAAACTTTTTGTATCTTGTTGTGACTAGGTCAATATCGCATTAAATCTCTTGTGATGAACATTATACACTAGCAAAAGTGTGGTGTTTTCTTTGACATCGGTGTCAATTCCTTATGTGATGAGCTTACCGTGAATGATGCATGATGGCACCTAGAATTTGCCCCGTTGGTCCAATTGACTAAGTGATGAAATCTCATGATATGATCTTAGGCAACTTTGAATAGTGTGAAACAATTTGACACTATAACTCTTTTGTGGAGAACAATATGAGTGTGTTATCCTTGTTTGAACACCCTTTGAGCCTTATCCTTTTCTTGAAAGAAACATGATGCAAATTGTAACCTTTCTTGATCCATTACCCATAATCCTCATGTTTTGTGGTTTGTGTGAATAGCCAAATTAGGTCAAAAGCCTAAGTTGGGGTGTGGTGAAAAAAGAAGGCAAATCAAGAAGTGCAAAGAAGTCCCTTTAACTTATGGTTTTGAGAAAGATGGAACCTCTCCATATTCACAAAAAAGAAGAAGAAAAGAATGAAAAAGTTATGGAATAAAGTGTGAAAATGCAAAAAAAAAAGGGTGACCAACAGTCCATGGAAGATGAATAATGGGGTGACTTGTGAGCACGAATGAGAATGATTAAGGAAAGGAAACAAAGTGTTGATCACACCACATCTCATGAGAATTGCAGTCATTGAGCCTAAATGACCATTCTTTTGCACTCAGCCCCATTACAAGCCTTGAAAAGACATTTTTTATCTTTAGTGAGCTGAAAAAATTGTTGGCTAGAAAATAAGGGCAAAAGTAATGGGTGAAATTATGCATTGTGTTCATCTTTGTGAGTGTGAGGGTTGCATTTGATTCCTAAGCTTTAAATTGTTCAAACATTGTTTGTGGATATGGAATCATCCTTTGTGTATGGGCAATTTGAACACCTTTGTTGAGCTTGAACTTGCATTTGAAGCAAGTTTGTGAGCTTGATATTCTTTGGTAATGGTGAGTCACAGCTTGAATCTTTGAGTGCACAATTGATCCTTGCATGAGTAAATTGAGACTTTTTGTGTGCATAAATGATTGAGTCTTGTGTCGCACTATTTGTCATATCATTTTTGTGATGCTGAACTTGAGTTTTACTTTAGGACAAGCAAAAGTTTAAGTTGGGGGTGTTGATGAGTCCACAATTTGGACTCATTTAGGGCTTTATTTTAATAGATTTAGTGTCCTCAAATGCATATTTGGTGCCAATAAATGATGTAAATCCTTGTTTTTTCAGATATTTGGATTGAGGAACAAAGTATGGACACTAATGAGCAAGAAAGGAACAAGGTAGCTGAAAGAATGAAGAAAACCAGACCTAATGATCGCCTAAACCATTTGGTGAGTCGCCGAATGGCCATGATCTCGCCTAAAGTTCCAGTGTACCAAGCCCTGAATAATATAATCAAGTCGGCGAGTCACCAAATGTGTCTGTGATGCAGTACTAGATCGCTCAAAGTAACAAAACTTAAAGATGCTGAAGGCCAAAGCAGAAAGGCGATGGAATTGACCAAAGGGTGGATCGATGAGTGGATCGGCTATCCCGACTTATTGCGCCTAATGGTTCTTCGCAGCACAAGTTTTGGCAAATATAAAAACATTTTTAAATTCTTACTTTAGTATCTAATTTTCCATAATCTAGTTTTTCTCTACAGAATCAGTTTTAGAACTCTGTGTTTGGAGACAATATTTTCCTTAGCTTTGAAGATTTGAAGAGTTCCATTTTTGAGAAATTGGAAGTGGGTCTTTGAGATTTTTCAACCTTGACCTTTGTGAAGACAAAATTAATCTTACCTAGTTGATGGAAACAAAATTTGGTAACAATTTCTATCTTTTTATGATATCTAGCTAAAACCCCAATTCTTGGGGTGTGATTATGCGATTATGGGTTGATTTAGCTACTGGATATTATTAATTGATAGAGTAAATGTTGTTTAAAAGTGATTTCATTAAGTAATTGTGGCTTAATCTAAAGGGTTGTAGTTGTAAATGCAACTCTACCTTCGTGTTTTTGGCTTGCTCGAGAGAGTGTTTGTAAAACCAAGATTGCTGATTTTTTGGTGTGTGGGTATTGGGTTGTCATGGGTTCAGCTCGAGAGAGTGATTCCTAAACCCTTTTCCACACATTCAACTCGAGAGAGTGAATGGACTAAAGCAAAAGTTGTTCTTAATTGCTGCTTATTGGTGTTCGAGAGAAACCAATTTGATTCGGGGTAAATTGTTTGGGAGAAAGTTTATCCCCACTAAAGTCTAGCTTATTCACTAATTTATAGCTATTGACTATCAATTGCAATTACCCATTCATCTACCTTTGCTTATAATCCGATCACATCTCAAGAACCCATCTCCTTACTTGTTTACTCGTGTTATTTGCCGCTGTAGTTGATAATTACAATTAAACCCCCCTGTTATTTGACACTTGTGTCACCCTAAATTTGAACCATGCTTTTATTCGTAAATGTTTTTACCTATGATTGACTTGAACATATTTATACTTGGCTCTTGATTCTCAAAGACGTACCACTCCCTATGGGAACGATTCCAACCCAATTGGTTGGGTTATATATACTGACTAACGATCATTGATTCTTAGAACTGGATTAAGTGTCGTTGAAACGTTATTAATCAATTGAGAATGATTGCAAGCCGAGTGTTGAACATCAGCGGATATTGAACCCGCCAATGCAAAAGGTGGTGAAAAAGGAGATAATACAGTGGTTGGACGCAGGTGTGATCTAATCTATTACGGATAGCAAATGCGTAAGTCAGGTACAATGTTTACCGAAAAAGAGAGACATCACAGTAGTCCCAAATGAGAAGGGGGAACTTGTATCTATGAGACTGGTAACCGGGTGTAGAGTATGCATGAATTACCAGAAGTTAAACTCGTGGACTGAGAAAGATCACTTCCCCATGCCTTTCATGGATCAAATGCTTGATCGCCTCTCCGAGAGAGGTTGGTATTGCTCTTTAGATGGATATGCAGGTTATAACCAAATCTCCATTACTCCGGAAGACCAAGAAAAACAACCTTCACTTGCCCATATGGTACTTTTGCCTTCAAACGAATGTCGTTTGGATTATGTAATGCTCCGCCTACATTTCAACGTTGCATGTTATCTATTTTTGCTTACATGGTGGTGAATTCAATGGAGGTATTTATGGATGGTTTTTGGCTGTGGGTGACACCTTTGAGGTGTGTTTAGAGCACTTGGGACAAGTTCTCCAAAGATGTGTGGAGACAAACTTGGTCCTCAATTGGGAAAAATGTCACTTCATGATTAAAGAAGGTATAGTACTTGGTCACAAAGTGTCGTAAAAGGGGTTAGAGGTGGATAAAGCAAAGATCGAAGTGATTGAGAAAATACCACCATCAATTTTGGTAAAGGGGGTTCTTAGTTTCTTGGGACATGCTGGTTTTAATCGGAGGTTCATCAAGGATTTCTCAAAGATTGCACATCCTCTATGCAAACTTTTAGAGAAAGAGGTAAAATTCAAATTTGATGATGCTTGCATGGTAGCTTCCAAGTGTTTGTAGGAGAAATTGGTACCCACCCCGGTCATCATTAGTCCTAATTGGTCAAAATCATTCGAAGTAATATGTAATGCAAGCGGAACGACATTTGGTGTTGTGCTGGGACAGAAAAGCAACAAATTATTTCACCCAATTTACTACGCGAGAAAAAAATCTAAATAGTGCTCAACGTAAGTATATCGTTATTGAACAAGAGTTGCTTGCAGTAGTCTATGCATTTGAGAAATTCCGAGCGTAATTGCTAGGTACTAAAGTGGATATTCACACTGATCATGTTGCACTACGTTACCTAATGACAATGAAGGATGCCAAGACAATATTGATAAGGTGGGTGCTACTATTGGAAGAGTTCGACTTTGAGGTCAAAGATAGGAGAGGTTGTGAAAATCAGGTGGCTGACCACTTATCGAGATTAGAAGGCAAGGCGAATGAAGAGCTTGAAATTGACATAAATGATTCTTTTCTCGATGAACAAGTGTTCGCGGTAACTCTCAAACAACCTCACTGGTATGCTTATTTTCCCAATTACGTAGTATGTGGATTAATGCCGGATGAATGAACTGCTACCAAAAAAAGTGATTCATGTTCGATGTTAAAAAATACTTTTGGGATGAACTATATTTATTCCAAGAGTGTGAAGACCATATCATTAGAAGGTGTGTCCCAAAAAAAGAAGGTATAGAAATTCTCCATGCTTGTTATGCTTCACCGATTGGGGATCATCATAGTGGTGTGTACAGCTGCTAAAGTTCTCCAAAGTGGCTACTACTGGCCATCCCTTTACAAAGATGTGCATGAATTTGTTAAGAAGTGCACTCAGTGTCAAAAGCAAGGTGGAGTGTCCAAGAGACACGAGTTGCCCCTTACCCTCATTTTAGAAGTTGAATTATTTGATGTTTGGGGAATATATTTCTTGAGTCCATTTGTTAGTTCGTTTGGTAATAAGTATATTTTAGTGACCGTAGATTATGTTTCTAAATGGGTGGAAGCTATTGCACTTCTAAACAATGAAGGAAAAGCATGGTTCAATTCATGAAATGCTACATCTTTGCTAGTTTTGGTACTCCTCGAGCTATCATTAATGACGGTGGATCCCACTTTTGCAATAAGTGGTTCTCATCCGCATTGAGTAAGTATGGAGTAAACACAAAGTAGCAACTCTGTATCATCCCCAAACAAGCAGCCAAGTTGAAGTGTCAAACAGGGAGATCAAGAGCATCTTGGTCAAGACAGTGAATGCTTATAGGACTGATTGGTCTCGAAATCTTGATGAAGCATTATGAGCGCATCGTACCACATACAAAACACCAATCGGTATGTCTCTGTATCAACTAGTTTTTGGTAAGTCATGCAATCTATCTGTTGAATTGGAACACAAAGCATTGTGGGCATTGAAGGCTAAATCTGGACTGAACTAAGACTTCAAAAGAGCGAGTAGAGTAGCTAAATGAGTTGGACGAATTCAGGTTCGAAGCTTATGAGAGCTCAGCCCTTTACAAGGAAAAGATGAAAACATGGCATGATGCTAAAATACTTAGGAGGGAATTCAGAGTGGGAGATTGGGAGTTTTTATACAACTCCCGACTTCACATATTTCCAGGAAAGCTCAAATCCAAATGGTCAGGACCATTTAGATTAACACGAGTATTCACAAATGGTGCCATCGAAGTTGAAGGTCAAGAAGGACCTAAATTTAAGGTGAATGGGCAACGGTTGAAGTTATACTTTGGCGAGTGCCAAGAGATCTCTCTAATTGAGGTGGTGTACCTGGAAGATGCTTGAGAGCATTTCCACGTCGTGCCACGACGTTAAATAAGGCATTTCTTAGGAGGCAACCAAATTGTTAGTATTTTAAATATCATGTGTTGATTTTGTAGGTGAGGGATAGTGTGTGAGAAGCAGAAGTTGTTGGCGAATCGTCAAAGCCGTTCAGCGAGTACGACTTAGCCTGCCTTATGGATCACAAAGAAGAGGCTGAGATTCTGGAATATGCGGCGGGAAATATATATCACTCGGCAAATCACTGATATGTTTAGGTGACCTAATTTTTCTCCCCCTTTCTACTTCAGCGCCAACAGCGTAACTCAGTGATTATTCAACGATGTTCCAAGTCCATTATGTGACTCGCCAATCTATTTGGCGACCTTCTACATCTCCGCCGACTTGCCCATTCTGAGAGTGTCACACACTGGAAATAAGGGAGAGATGCCGCCACTTGGGCGCATCGCCGAATCATTTCGTAATTGGTTTATTTTCTCACCGACTGGGAGCTTAGTGAAGATTCCTTTTTACCTCATTGTGCATGTTTACATACTAGAATTTTTACCTTTATTTTCTAGTTTTCTATTATTATTTTATTTTTATTTTTATTTTATTTGCGGTAGTATCCATTCTATAATTACATTGGGGACAATGTTGAATTCTTTCAGTAGGGGGGCACTGGTCAATGAATTCATCTGTGTTCTTGGACCCTCTAGATTGGGTTTAACTATAGTTGTTTTCTTGCAAGTTTTAGTATAGGTCTTGATCAATACCGATGTCTTGAATAGTGCTCATAATTGAACAAAAATGAATGTGCGACTACGATGAGGCCAAATGAAGTTGCATAGGAATTATGTGAACTCTTTGCATCTCGTTGTGACTAGCCAATTATCAAATTGAATGTCTTGTGATGAACATTACACACTACCGAAAGTGTGTAGTCTTTTTTTATATTGGTGTTAATGCCTTGTCTGATGAGCTTACCGTAAACCATGTTTGAGAACACCTAGAATTTTCCTCGTTGGTCCGGTTGACTAAGTGATGCAATCCCTTGAAATGATCTTAGGCAAATTTGAAGAGTGTGAAATAATTTGACATTATACCTCTTTTGTGGCCTACCTTGTTAGTGTGTGAACTTTGCTTGAACACCCTTTGAGCCTTACTTTTTCTTGGAAGAAACTTGATGAAATTGTTACCTTTCTTTATCCATCACCCTTATTCCTCATGATTTTTCGTTTGTTTGAAAAACCAACTTGGGCCAAAAGCTTAAGTTGGGGTTGTGGTGAAAAGAGAAAGTAAATCAAGAAATGCAAAGAAGTTCCCTTTTACCCATGGTTTTGAGAAAGATGGAACCCCTTCATATTAAAAAAAGGGGGAGAAAAAAAAAAGAATGAAAGAGAAAAAAGTTCAAAAAAAGTTGTGGAATAAAGTTGTGAAAATTCAAAAACAAATGGGGTGTCCAACAGTCCATGGAAAGTGAATAATGGGGTGACTTTTTGAGCATGAATGAAAATGATGAACAAAAGGGAAGAAAAAATTATACATACCACATTTCATGAGGATTACAAACATTGAGCCTAAATGACCATACCTTTGCACTCAGTCCCATTACAAACCTGGAAAAGACCTTTTAGATCTTGAGTGACCTGAAACAAGTGTTGATTGGAAAATACAGACAAACATATGGGTGGATTCATGCATTGTGTTCATCTTTGTGAATGTGAGTGTTATTAGTGATTCTAGAGCTCTTAATTGTTGAACCATTGTGAGGGAATATGGAATCACTCTTTGTGTGATATCATTTGAGTACATTTGTTGAGCTTGAATTTACATTTGAAGCAAGTATTGTGAACTTGAGAGTCTTTGATAATGGTGAGTCACAACTTGAATCTTTGAGTGCAAAATTGATCCTTGCATGAGTAAGATGAGTCTTTTTGTGTGCATTCACGATTGAGTCTTGTGTAGCACTATTTGCGGTATCCCTTTAGAACTGCCAAACTTGAGTTTTCCCTGACGACAAGCAAAAGTTTAAGTTGGGGGTGTTGATGAGTCTGCGATTTGGACTCATTTAGGGTTTTATTTGGATAGATTTGTGGTCCTCAAATGCTTATTTTGTGCCAATACTAAAGTAAAATCCCTTATTTCTAGGTATTTGGATCTAGGAAAAAAGCATGGACACTAATGTGCAAAAAGGAACGAAGCGAGCTAAAGGAATGAAGAAATGAAGGGCTGGTGATCGCCAATATCACTCGGTGATTCACGAAGTTGCCACTCTATCGCCTAAAGTTACAGAATGTTGGAGCTAAATTGGGGGTAACTTCGGCGATCAGCACTTCCACTCGGCGTGTCGCCGATCGTTTCGGCCAGGGATGACAGGTCGACAAAAGTGTTGATGGAGATCCAACCAAGTGCAGATGGGTGAGATAAAAGAAGAAAGGATGACTCGCTGAATCATTAGGAAATCTTGATTTGGATCGCCCAAAATTATTGTAGATGGACCAAGAAAAAGTTAAAAGTGAAGGCGAGAGGAAGGACAATTGGCTAATCGCCGAACTGTCGGCGAAGCCCGTCTTACCTCATTGATTGGTCTTAAGCATTCACACATCCAACTTGTTTAAATTGATTTTTGCTAGAGAGAGAAAGCATTAAGAAAGGATAGGAACAACAGATTGAGAGAAAGACCACTGCTAGAGGCGGTTTCCTAGTGATTTTAGACTGATTTTCTTGGAGATCTTGTAATAGAGGAGATTTTTAGTTGATTTTAACTTTCAATTTTAATTTGTACCCAGCTACGGAAGACAAGATGGATGTTGATTTTCCTCTTTTTACTATGCTTGGCTAAAACCCTCTTCTTGGTGTTTTGACTATGTGACCAATTGCTGAGTTTTAGTAAGTGGGTGTCATTGATTTGCAAATAATGGTGTTAATTTTAAGTGGGTCAGATTTTCTGATACGTTTTGAGGTCATCCTGCGTGATTAGTGTCTCAAGTTCAGTGTTTTATGCTTGCTCGACAGAGAAGTGCAGAACCAAAGTCGAAAGTTCAGCATCCTTAGTAGTAGGTCTCCATGATTTCAGCTCGAGAGAGTGAAACATGGCATCTATCCTTTGTATCTACCTTGAGAGAGTGGATTTGATGAGGATGGGGGCTAGGCATCTTCCGTCTAGTGTTGAAGTTCGAGAGAATTTGACAAAGATAAGGTAATTGTTCGAGAGAAAATTACTTTACATATAGTCCTACCTACACATGACAGTTTATGCCATTTTGAGCATCAATGTTCATCCACTGAGTTGAATTCAATAATTGGTTGGTTAATGCCCCAAGTGTTACCTCACTATTTGATCGTTTCATGTTAAATGTTGAATTGGATTGATAATTATAACCCGAACTTTGAAGTTTAAAACAAAAAGGTGCAGTAAGTGTTCAAGTGAAGAGTTTGTTGTCATAATTTTATAATTGAATTTGAAGGAAAAGCTACTCTCTGTGGGATAGACCCTAACTCATTTAGTTGGATTATTATACTAACTAGCGATCATTGACATTTAAAATTGGATGAAGTGTCTTTGAAACGTTAATCACTCCCCAATTGTGAAGATGAAATCCTGTATTCTAGTTAGGGTTTCTTCCAATGTTGTGGGTTATAATGAATGTTGATCAAATTGAGTGGATAATTAATGTTTATGATTGAATTGGTAGTAAATCAAGTTCTTAGGATGAAATTGCATGCACCATGCCTAAACCATGTTCTAGAAAGATGAAACTGAAGTAAGTGGGTTTCATGCCTTGAGAGGGGAAATTGAGAATTAAGAGATAATCTTCTAGGATTGATAATATGTGTAGTAGATTGCTTGAGAGTAAACCATATAGACATGAATTTAATGAGATTAAAGTATATATGATGAATCATTATTAGTAATGCTTGAGTTTCAACCTATATGATGATATATGAATAGAATTTCTAAAGAATGAAGCATGTGATTAGAATGTCCTGAGATCTAGGCATATGTGATGATTTTGAGAAGTATTGCTTTGAGAGTAAGGCTTGTGGTTATGAATGTTGATCTCAAGGGCATAGAGAGTAAAGCTAATATTATGAGTTCTGATTGTTAAGGTTTTGAGAGTAAATCTTAAATGATAATGGTAGACTATTAGATATAATTGTTGTGGAAGGACTTTACCCACGTGATCTATTTTATAAATGTATGAATACATAAATGTAAGAGGTTTTCACACATAGAACGATTCTAGGTTGAAAGGTTTGCTCACCTAAAATGAATCAAATAATGTTTAATTGTGATAGCTTGAAGTTGTGATACGAATTACCTTAATGAATAGCTTGACATTGTAAGACAAGACCATGCGTGGTTGCTTGAGTAGATGATCTCGTGGATAGCCTTGGATTGAGAAATCGTACCCTTTCAAAGGTTAGCTTGAGCATAATAGAAAGCTTGCATGATAGCATGACTTCGTAAGGCCAAACCATTCAGTGGTAGCTTGGATTGAGAAATAGTACTCTTCCTTGAGTACCTTGGACTTGCATGAGAGTATGCCTTCAATGATAGCTTGGTCTATTATGATGAGGTGCTTTTCCTTGATAGCCATGAATTGGTAAATCGTAACCATTCTTGAGTTATGTTTTGTTTTTGACTAGTCAAGAAGTACTTTTTCATGAATTTTAGCAAGAGCTAAAGAGGGACTAGTCCCTAATCAATGTAGCATGCTTATGATGAATCAAGGTTACTTCAAGGAAGTATTGTAAGTATGTTTTTATATGAGGTTTGTTTTTATGATGTATGAGTAGCTTGTATTGTTGCTAGAGTTGCCTTCCTTGATATATTTGACTAGAGGTGGATTACCTAAGTCCTAACTAAGGATATGTTGAGGTTACTTGAGAAGTGTTCTTCCTATGATATTATATTATGATGATCTATGTGCATTGTTTATGCCTATGACTTATGTTATTATATGTTATGTTTATGGATTATGTCTTATGTTTAGTAATGCTTATGTTATGCCTATGTTGCTGATTTTTGCTAGCTATCATATTTAGTACATTTTGTACTAATGCAAACTCTTGCCTACATTCTTATCAAATGTAGTGTCTGGCGATATTGACTTCCACCCCCGTTGCTAGGATCATAGTAGAGAAAGGATTGAAGTTTTGGTGAGTCCGCATAGAATTTGAGGAGATAGTCACCATGTTCTTATGTCTTTCATTTTATGTTTAGAACTATTGTATGGGTTGTGTCCCAAAGATATTCATGATTTAGATGGTTTGAGATAAGTGTATTAGACTTCTGCTAGTTTTATAAAAGTCTTTGATGTTATTGAAATATTTTAAATTTCTGGTAAATTCTAATATCTTATGTTATGGAAGCTAAGTAGCTTAGATGTGGCCTCTCGGGTCTTGTATTCCATGTTACGTCTAGGGTGTACCCCTAGTTCATGACAATATTGCTACGAAAATAACTAAGAAACTTGAATCATGGCATTGTAACATGTCATATGTTGGAGGTAAGGTCGCTTTTATTAAATATGTGCTTAACACTAGGCATGTTAACCTCTTATCAGTTTGCTAGCCCACATATGCCATCTTGAAACAAATAGAAAGTATCATTGCTAATTTTCTCTAGGGAAGTAAAGATGAAAAACATAAATACCATTGTACTCTTTGGAAAGATTTATTATTTCTAATATAAGGAGACATTAGTATTAGGTCAATTCATGATGTCTTAGAGAGTTTTGCAATCAAGTTATGGTGGCAATTCCAAACTAAAGATACCATTTGGACCAACTTTATGAAAGCTAAGTACTCCAAAAGAATTCATCCACAGGCAAAAAATGGAGTTACAAAAACTCACACAACTGGTGGATATTTAGGGAGATTAAAGAAAAGGTTGATTACCTCATCCAGTGGAGAATCAGCATGGGAAGTTTTAGCTTCTGGTACGATAATTGGTCCTGGATTGGATAGCTAGCTAATTCTGTAGATGCCTCTACTTCTATTAAAATTTAAGTTTCATTCTTTATGCAAAATGGATCTTTGGAGTTTAGTAAGATTGAAAAAACTCCTTCTTCTAGTACTGTTAGAATTATTAAAGGGATTACTATTTACTGTCCTAATCTTGAATATTTTCCTATATGGACAATTACCACAGAATGGGAGATTCAATAATAAATCAACTTGCAATCTTATAAAGAAGAAGTAAGACTCCACTTTTTGCAATAAAATGGCTTGGCACCAAAAGTAGACCTTTTTAAAATTTAATTCTTTCTTTGAAAAAATTGAGGAATAAAGTGGTTGTGGATATGAATTTAACCAAATTTAAAGTTCATCTCTCCTCTAGATGCCCTTGTTGTATTATTTTTGAAAAGGAAGATGTAGAGCATCTCTTCTATAGATGAAAGATTGCTAAGGAATTTGTTTGGTATCAATACTGGGAAAAATGGACTCAGATATAAAATTATGACTTGGTGGCTATCCGAAAGAAAGAATCCAATCCAGAAAATGATATACCAAATTTTTTATGACATCATCTTCTCGAAAAAATTAAAATCAAGATGTAAAAATAGATTTGAGCATATAAAGAATTTGAAAACCTCACCTATCAAGAATAAAAAAATATGCAGGCTATTACGATCTTTCATAAACAGTTCAAGCACATCGACTAATGTATGCATTGGGAATTGTGTTTGCACAATAATGAAAGAGGCTAATGATCATATTATCTACATTCTTGTTAAGTGGTCTAGCCCTAGAGTTGTTGCGCTATTGTTAAATTCAGATGGATGAGCGAAGGGCAGTCCAGGCACAAGTGGAGGAAGGGAGGATAAAGAGCACGAAAAGTCATTAGGAATAACAATGGGTTTTTTTAAGTTTCTTACTGGAAATACTTTGGTATGAAAATTACTAACATGGTAGAATCATTAGCACTAGAACTTTCTTTGGAATGGTTTGTTACAAATGGAATTACTGATTAAAAAACGTATTTAGATTCAAAATTATATTAGAATGGATACTCAAGACAAGTATACCTCCATGGTGTATTTAGCGTTCTATCAAAATAATAAAATACCTATTGGCTCAAGTGGATAGATGGATTGTTCTTCACTATTTTAGAGGGGAAACAAAGTTGTTGATGGTCTTGCTAATTGGGAAATGAAATTCACTAATACAAAATAGATCTATAGTACAGAACAAATGCTAGGGAAAGTTGTAGTTCCAATAAATATGGATAGATTAAAATACCTCCGTTTCCGAATGAAAAATATAAAACATTCCTTTTATATGGTTAGAAACTTGTTACCCTTTTGATATACTTTGAAGCATTGAACGTGTACAAAGAGGATAGCTAACCCTCTTAAAACTTGTTTTTTGAGAGCTTACTAGAAAAACCTACTTCTTTCATAGTATGGAGCTTGTTCCCTATTATGTAGGTGTAAGGAGGCTACCCTATTTGTCTTGTACATTTTGTTTATTATGAAAAAGACATCCACTCTCAATAAAGTTGGATGATTGACTTAAAAAAATATATACTAGTCATTGAACTCTAGATTATTAACTTCTTAGTATGAAACTTCTCAAGCAGGCATAGTGAAAATAAATAGAACCTTCTCCCTGAAAAAAACACCCACTCTAAATAGAGTTGGATGATTTTAAAAAATATATACTAGTCATTGAACTCTAGATTATTAACTTCTTAGTGTGAAACAAGGAGGCATAGAGAATCTAAATAGAACCTTCTCCCTAGGATCACATATTTACACATGTGTCTTCAATAAAAAAATTCCCCGATTTGCCTTGTTAGGAGCTTTTAGGTAGTGATTGAATGTGACAAGATCAAATCCTTTTGAAAATCTATAATTCCTAAGGGCTAGTTGTGCATTATTACAAACTTAGTTGGTATTGAGCCCACCTTTCTACCCTTCTCCACCTAATCACTAGGCTCATGTGATTGCGCTAAACCAACGAATCACACCTTGCACTATTATCACTAGACCAAACTGTTGGGGCAACACTTAAATTTATTACACTTAAAGTTCTAATTGTTGAAGTCACATTGGATGTTGTGGATTGAGGAATTTGTTGATTGTATGATCTTTTTCTCAATGGGGCATTTTTAGATAGAGTAATATTGATTACTATGTCATATGTAATTCATATCCTAATAGTAAGTCTCTGTTCAGAGTTCAATAGTGGTGGCGCTTCTTCTAGTTCAACCTCCCTTACTCACTTAATCTTCACCTATAATGTGAATATGTATCATGTGTGCATTTATATGCATAGGAATGTATTCTTTTCCAATAGTAAGTACATTCATAATAATGTAGAGAAGCCTTTATTCGATGGAAAATTCGCTATGTTGTGTTTTTAGAGCTAACAGATTAAGAAGTTCATAATTCGCTTTTTGTTTTTTACAAAATTTACAATACACATTTCATATATATATATATATATATATATATAAATTTGAACTACACAAGTATCCCATATAAAACCCCACATATTTTG
The DNA here is from genome assembly GCA_029582725.1 of Solanum chiquidenum. Taxonomy (NCBI): domain Eukaryota; kingdom Viridiplantae; phylum Streptophyta; class Magnoliopsida; order Solanales; family Solanaceae; genus Solanum; species Solanum chiquidenum. The sequence goes on along the minus strand of JAJOOS010000888.1, from coordinate 36,371 downwards.
GTGATAACCCTATACAATAGGTTAGATTCAACTTCTTTATACTCAAAGCATCCTCTAATCTTTGAATAACATCTTGTTTATAAAATCTTCCTATACTCTGTATCAGTTTATTTGGGTTTAACTATTTCTGTAAGTAAATTCTCTGTGGGATCCACCTCAACTCCAGTTAAGTTTTATAAATTGACATTTATCATATATACTTCTTATGTAAAGCGTAAGTTTGGACGTATAAATTTTTTGCGCCTGTGCTGGGAAATTTCAATTCACAAATATGTTACTAGTAATAATTCTCATTGTAGTTATATTTCCTAATTTTATATCTTGTTCTTTGTCTATATCTTTGACTGGTAAGTTCAATAGTTCATGCAAAATACTAAAAATAAAGGAGCTCCATTAATTCCTTACGATCCGGAACTCAGCAAAACTATGCGAAAGATGGTGAGCACACAAGAACTTGAGGCTCAGAGACAGAGACAAGGATTCGAGGCTGAGACTGCTGCTAGAGGTGCTCAGAGACATGTTTTGAATGACCCCTCCTAGGGTGGTGGAAGAATATGAAGGATTGGAAATGATAGCTCCCCCACACCGACAGTGATTAGCTCCAAGAGGTCGAGCACAACAGCCATCTCATATGGGGTTCATAGAGGATGACTTAGACTTTGATGGAGTGTGAGCTACCGAAGCAATAGTTCTACTTCCACTACCTCCAGGTGTGAATTTCACAATTATCAGTACCATTATTCAGCTGTTGAACTTGAAGGGAATATACAGAGGTGCAGCCAGTGATGATGCCAACCAAAACATAATGAACTTCGTAGCAATATATGAATAACAATAAATCCATAGGGTTAGTCAAACTTTTATGAGGCTGAGGCTATTTCCATTGTCTCTAGCAGGGAAGGAAACAAAGTGGTTAAATGAACTTCCAGGTGATTCAATTAGTACTTGGACTAAATTGAGGGAAGTCTTCTTGGAATGGTTCTATCCTTATGAAGGACGAGATAAGTACACACAAGCAATAACCAGGGGAACCAATGCATGATATTTGGTGGAGATTCAGCCAAAAGCTAAAGAAGTTCCCAAACCATGGTCTTACTTAAAGACATTTAAAATAGGCATTTTAGAGATCACTAAATTTTTTCAATAAGATTATCGTTGCTGCAGTGTGTGGAGGTTCATCCATGAGGAAGACATTCCATGAAATTATGCAAATAATGGATGAAGTCTCGAAGAACATTAGAGCAGGGCACACCACAGATGTTGAAGTCGGGGACCTTGGATTCACATTCGATCTTTCAGCAAACCAGAAAAAATGTGAAAAAGAAAGGGACCAAGACATTGCCCACATGAGGATCTGATCACGAAACACATCATGTCCGGTCTAGAGAAGGTTAATGTTGTAAGATCAGGAAATTCACTTAGATGAGGAGGCCAAATAATTGAGTAATCAGGGGGATTTCTGGCATTACAACTCAGGAAACCAAGGTTATAATTCTTGAAATCAAGGTCGGAACTACCAAAGAGAGGTGCAATATGAAAAATCAGGAACTGAGAACAAGGAAACTGCCCAAATAGAGATGGATACAGAAATGACCGTAGTGATGTATATGTGCCTCCAAATAATAGAAATCTAGTAGGTGGTAATTCCAATGGGTCCAAAATAGAAGTTGTGTTAGCTAAGGTGTAGCAAAAGGTTGAATCAACTTATGCAGGTGTAAATAAATGATGAGTGATTTTCCAGTATGAGTCAGCTTGTTGATTCTCACACCACTTTTAGCAAGTAGTTGGAGCAACATTTGGGATAATTATGACCATCGCTATATCCAAGAAAGAATGGTTCACTACCAAGTTACACTATTCCAAACCTAAAAAGGATGGGAATTGCATTGTAATTACCACCAGAAGCGGTAAGGTCCTGAATGAATCAAAACATGCAGGTATTGAATAGGAACAGAGCATAGGGAGAAATGAGGAAGCAGAGGTTGAAGCTGAATATGCAAATGATACAAAGATGGCTCAACAAAAAGAGAAGCCAACTAAGGTAAATGAAATAGAAGTTGAGGCAAATTTTCATTTACAACACATACCAAGACCGCTTCCTCCATTCCTTCAAAGGCTCAAGAAGAAAGCTGAAGATGGGAAGTTTGCAAAGTTTATAACCATGTTGAGGAAGTTAGCGTTAACATCTAGTTTGCAGAAGCTCTGGAGCAGATGCTGGGATATGCAAAGTTTATAAAGGACTTAGTGATAAAGAAGAGAGTTGTAAGCTTTGTACCGACTGAAATTGTCCATCATTGTAGTGCCATTGCTACAAGGTCCTTTGTGCAGAAAAAGGAGGACCCACGTGCATTCACAATACTATGCACCTTTGGCATATTCGAATTTGCAAAATCCTTGTGTGATCTTAGGGCAGCATCAATCTAATGCCTCTGGCTATACATAAGCAATTGGGTTTAGATGTGCCTAAACCTACGGCGATGAGGTTGATGACGGTAGAAAGGTCAGTCAATTTATACGTGGGTATTTTATGTGATATGTTCGCAATAGTGAACAACTTTATTTTTCAGACTGACTTCATGATCCTTGATTGCGAGGTAGATTTTGATGTTCCCATTATACTAGGAAGTCCATTTTTGGCTACAGTTCGAGCTTTAGTTGATGTTGAGAGTGGAGAGTTTAAATTCAGAGTGAACAATGAAGGGGTGATGTTCAAAATATGTAGATCTATGAAGCAACCACATGAAATAAATGTGGTGTCTGCAATAGATGTCATTTATGAAGGTGATTTGGAAGCTGCAATTAAGGAAATATTTTCCGTAAAAACCTTCTCAGCAGTGCTAATGAATTTTGAAGAAAATTTCAGGGAAGATTATGTAGAGACTATAATTGCTTTTCAAGGCATGGGGTCACATTCTTATGATCTAAAGAAATTAGACATAGACTTGAAAAATAGGCGAAATTCTCCACCAAAGCCGTCTATTGAGGAACCACATGTACATGACTTGAACAAGTTATCCAACAACCTAAGGTATGTTTTTGGGTACTAACAACACATTGCAAGTAATTTTGGCTGCTAATCTTAATGATGAACAGGTACGAGCTATATTCAAAGTCTTAACAAGGTTCAAACGGGCAATTGGTTGGACTGTTGATGACATTATTGGAATACCTCTTGTAACCGGTCACAAGATGTTGAGTGTGCTTGGAATACCTCTTGTAACCGGTCACAAGATGCTGAGTGTGCTTGGATTACAGGAAGCTGAATAAGTGGACCTTCAAAGACCACTTCCCAAAGTAGTTCATGGATCAGAAGCTTGATAGGTTGACACGTAATGGTTGGTATTTGATTAGTCCAATATTTGGACTCATTTAGGGGTTTGTTTTGATAGTTTTAGTTTCCTCAAATGCCTAATTTATGTACTAGATTGTTGTTAAGGTGTTGATTTGCAGCGTTTAACACTAAGAAGCAAGGTGAGGACACTACCGGGCAAAAAGGACCAAACAAGCTAAAAAACCGATCATGGCGATCGCAAAGACCACTCGGTGAGCCACCGAGTGTCTCTTCAGACTGCCTAAAATTCCACCGTGCCAGCCTTAGGGAGAAAAACCAAGAGGCGACAGAAATAGTCATTCGGCGAATCGTTGATCCACTACACGATGGCTAACTTGATTGCCTAAAGTCACAAGATTCTGAGGGCAACTGACCAATGCAAATCGGCGATGGATTAGACCAAATGGTGAATTGCCGACCTGCTCGGTGATGTCTGGCTTATCTCACCCAATGGCTCTTCGGGCCAAAAATTGGGCAACTATATATTGAAACTTAAAATGAATATTGAGTATTAAACTATCATTCAGGACAATTTTCTTTTAGTTTTTGAGTTCCATTGTAGACTTTGAAGCTTTGGATGCTCAAACTTGAAGATTTACAAGTGAGGTCTGAATTTTTTCAATTTGGACCATTGTAAAGACTTGAAAATCTTTACCAAGATCATGGCTAACGCATTTGGTAACCGTTTCTCTGTTTTTATGATGTGTAGCTAAAAGGCCAATTCTTGGGGTGTCATCATGTGTTTATTTGTCTAATTAGCCATATAGCATGATTAACTTATAAAGGATCACATCGCGATAATTCATCTTAATATTGTTGTTTCTCTTCTTTTGTTCTTGCTTCAGTTGTTAATTGCAAATCCAAATCCCCTATCTGACATTCATTGTAACCCTTTTATATTTGTTTGTATGTATTCGATAATCGTTAATCCTATAACCTCTTAGACCACATTTGTAATTCATAATTGAATTTGGACACGTACTACTCCCTTTGGGTTCGACACCAACTCTTTTTTGGGTTTTATATTAGCTAACCATCGTTTACATCTAGAATTGGATGAGGTGTACTTGAAGCGTTAATCAAAATGGCGCCGCTGCCGGGGAGTGGTGTTGTTTGAAATTCTCTTATTGAAGTTATATTGTGTTCTTTTTGTGTTATAGTTGAAACCACTTAATTTGGTTTGTGTTTTTGTAGTTTGTTTTGAGCAGAAGAATAGATGAGCGTGAACGGGTGTAATGGTATCAAAGTTGGCCACCAAGACGATATTTGAAATAGGAATGATGTAAATGACCCAAATTAATTGGGTGGTGTTGGTGCAATACGTCTACCTCTAGCTGAAGGGAATGCAGTTTTTCACATTGCTAGCACAATACTTCAGCTCTTACAATCGAAAGGATTATTTGGGGGACTAGCTCATGAGGATCCCCATGAGCATATTCGAGAACTTTGTGAATGTTTGTGGTCCGTTCTAATTCAAGAACATATCACAAGAATTAGTTTGTCTCATGTTCTTTCCATTTTCCTTGATGGATGAAGCTACTAAATGGTTGGCTGAGTTACTGAGAGATTCTATCACCTCTTAGGATGAGCGTACCAGAGTGTTCCAAGTGGGATTCTTTCAGAGATAGCATCAAAGGTTTAAAATGTTAGGAAGGTGAACAAATCCACGAGATGTGGCTAAGATTTAAGAAGTTGATGCTTCAATGCCCAACTCATGGACTTCCAAATGACGTGTTGCTGCAACACTTCTATAGGAGTCTTGATTCGGTGAACAAAGGAGTTGATGATCAACTTGCTCCCGGTGGTATAATGCAACAATCGTATAAAGTAGTGTCTCAACTCCTTGATTGCATGCATGGTGCCCTCGTGAGGACTAAGTATCACTTCTAACCTTTAGAATGATGAAAGATCATATTAAGAACGATTAAGAAAGAGACCAAAACATGGTAAAATGATGACCATGCTGGACTTATTGTCGAAAAATGTGATAGGTAGTGGTTTAAAGAGTGTGAATGTTGTGGGTTTTGGTGGCGTAAACCACGAGGAAGAAAATTTTGAAGTGTTGTACAATGAGGAGCTGAACTTTCTAGCAAATCAAGGAAGAGGATTTCGTCCAAACTTTTCAAGGCCGGGAGAAAATATGGGGTGGAATAGAGATGAGGGATGGAGAGACTATGACAAAGAATGGCGTGATCATAACGCCACTTGGAGGGAGGAAGAGGGGGACAAGGACAGGTACATCCCACCCCATGAGTATCAAAAGCTAAAGAAATCGGTAAGTGTCCGAACAAAAGATATGCTCTCACACATTCTCAACAAAGTGGAAGGGTCGGACAAAGTGTTAAAAGAGATGAATGAGAACGTCTCAACTCTAAATCAGACAGTGACTTCTCACTCAGTCTCTATCAGGCAGTTGGAAACACAAATGTGTCAAATCTCGACTCATCTTAATCTAAGGCCAAAAGAAGGGTTGCCTAGTGATACAATTGCAAACCCCAAAAATAATGCTTAAATTGGTATTTTTGTCATGCCACAACGTTAAATAAGGTGCTTCTTGGGAGGAAACCCAAGTCTTTGATGTTTTAAGTTTTGTTTTTGAATAACGGGTGTTGAATGTGAAGGTTGAAAAGTGAAATGTGGGGAAAAGGGCAATTTGGCGAGGCATAAGTCCAGTCGATGACACGCCAAACAATTTGTTATGCCCAACTAGAACCGTCATTGGAACCACCAGCGTGAAAGGGGAACTCTATAAAACTCGGCGAGCTAGAAACTTTGTCGGTGACTCACCATACAAATCGGTGAGCGCAACTTTGTCCTCCATTTGAACCCCCAAATTACTGGGAGTACCGTAACATCGGTGATCTAAAATACCACTCAGTGTGTCACCGTGTGGTTTGGCCGGCATGACCTATCTCGCCGAAGGGAGCACGAACTGAAAGGTTTTAAAGGTAAAACAATTCAAAATTTCAAAATCCTTTATCTTCTCTCATTTATAACCACCATCCTCTCACACCCTTGATTTGATCTTCTGTATTTTTTGTTTTCTTTCTCGTATCTGTGGGATCTTTGCTCAGATTACTTTTGGACTCTTTGCCGCCTAGCTTTTCAAATATATTTCGGCATAAAGGTTAGTTTTTCGAATCCCAAACTCTATATGTGGTTGAAATCAAATGCAAATAGTAATGTATTGTTGATTATTGTTGGGTTGATGATTTAATTGTTGATTAATTGTGTGATTGCACGTAATAAGTTGAATTAGTTCCTAATTGTGTGTAATTGATCGATTCCTGTGTTTTTTATTCTCTAAAATCGAGTCTAAATCATTGGGTTGAAATAAAAATATGTTGGGTCTAGCGGGGTTAAGTCTGAGTATCCCGAAATTTTGCTAAATGTCAAAATTTGCCCAATGATGGAGAGGTTGACATCATTCTTAAGTGAAAAAGACATCAAATGGCCATTTTTGGCCAAATTGTCAGAAGTCTGAGTACCCCGAGTACATGGGTTGTATGAGTCTAACCTTAATTACATAGTGTAGGAATTTAATTTTAATTCTGAGGGCTGCGGGTTTGATTTTGTAGATTGGGGTTGAAAACTGGAACATTGGGTTGTTTGGCGAGCTGAGTCGAGTTCGCCGAATGGTTCGGTGGTTCACCAAAGTCTCCCTAGATAGTCTTTAATTTCCTTGAATTGTTTAGTTGTGTTTAGTAACCTTCAGAGATATGCTTGATCTCATCGAGTTCACTCGGTGACTCACCGAAAATCCTTCTTGATAGCCCTTCTGTGACCCTAAATCCCTAAAATACACTGTAACTTTCAGCGGACAACTTCTAGTTTACAAATATGTGTCAGAGATCCGCCGAATGGCCCTAGACATCACCGACCTGTCCTGAACATTTTTAAATTTTTCCCTGTGACTTTCGGTGAGCCTGATCTGGCTCCCTAAGGTGACTCGATGACTCACCAAATCGTTCTGCATATTTTTCTGGATATTTTTCTAAGTGTTTCTTCGTTGTTTTGCCAAAATGGCTAGAACCAACATCACTGGTAGAGACATGCCATCTAGAAAGGAGGAACGAGGAGTCGTGATAATGAGGAAGAAACTGCTTCCAAGGCTACGACAACAAAGATACTTTAAAAGGGAGGCAAAGGAAAGGGCAAAGCGCACATGGCTGAAACACCAGAGTACAACTCCAGTAGTAAAAGGGAATCTTATGACTATCAGGATTCTATCTCCAAGCATGAGCTGACCAACTGTTACAAGCCCAGAGAGCAAAACTTCGCTCCAAGGCGAGATATGATCCGTCTAGGATCCCGGTGCCTTAGACTACTCCTCTTCCAGCTCCTGCATAGACAGCGGCCCAAGTGCCACTTGTTCAAGGTCCTCCTCCCCGATCACAAATAGACTTATGGTCGAGGGACTAAGGACCATTCTCGAAGAGAAGATGTTGTCCACAGATGGTGTGGTGGATAGGTATCCAGCATTGTGGGACACTCTTCGGTTTCAGATATTTGACATCTTCACCAAACCCCGTGGCTCATACATTCCTAGCTGAGTCCGGGAGTTCTACTCCACTTATGATTATTGGTACCTCAGGTGAAGAATAAATTCAGTGCCTTCAAGCCGGTGGACTACATGATGGTTCGAGGAAAGAAAGTTATATGCAACAGTGATGATATAAATGTGGTGTTTAAGACGAGTAAAGATTCCATACACGAATACCAGAGTATGATCAGAACAGAGACTCTAGATGACTTAAGGGTTGTCTAGCCCCTTTTATTTTTGACACCACACCAAGGTGGATTTATGACGGAGAGCCTATGGAGAAGAAGGATCTCAATGGGGCGACTAGATATTGGTTTGGATTTATTAGCAGCTCGATCATACCATCTCAGAATGAGTCTATCCTCTGCCACCCAATGTATGTCCACCTTGGGAGTATCATTGGTAGGAAGAGGCTAAATTTAGGTTTTAACATTAAGCAGGAGATGTCCATGAGGGCCAAGCAATGCCATACGTCTCTTCCCTTCCCAGTATTGATCACAAAATTATGTCGTTGGGCAAATTTTTCTTGAGATGAGAAGAGGGATATTGATATTACACCCATAACCTCTACAGACATTCGGCGTATTGAGGCTGAGTACACACGATATGAGGTTGATAGAAGGAGAGCAACTCTGGTGAATATATCGCCGGAGGTTAAAGTTGATGCATCACCTACAGAGGTAGCCATGCCTACTCCGGCCACTAGGCCTTCAGGTACTTTTAGCTCCACTCCCTCCAGCACTCCAGATACTTCTGATGTTCCCCCACTCTGTAGATCTGTTGCTGCCACTTCTGCTTCTAGGCCTCTAATCACCCAGGCCATGCTTTACAAAATGGGGCACTTAGTTCAATCCACCAATGTGCGTGCCTCCTGGTTAGATGCCATTATTCCTGTGATGATTGAGAGAGCTCTTGTTTCTGCATTTACACCTCTTAGGGCTTTGATCATTGCCCTTACGACCAAAGTAAAGGTGTGTGAGTGAGGATAAGGTGTTACTGATGAGCTGATGGCCTTGAAGGCTAATATTATTGGGCTGCAAAAGGATGTGGACCAGCTGAAGTCCACTGATTTTACCTCACTATTTGGGACAGTGAATATCCCAAATGACACGAGTGTAGATATTCCATATTTTTTTTATATGCCTCCGGCTAGGATCGGAGATTAGGTGAGAGCTGATGTTGCTTCTATTGAGTCCGAGGCTGAGACTGATGAGGAGCAGCTTGGTGATCCAGATGAGGTTGTCTATGATGATTTGATAGACTTAGAGGGCGCTATGTACGAGACAGCGAGGGATACCTCTTTGAGATATACTACTATGGTGGGCTCCAGCAGAGCCAAGGATGCTGCAACACAGGACACTGATGCCCCGACTTACAGAGTGAGTGAGATGTAGTTCACCCTAGGACTACCCTGGCAGGCTGATTATTTTTTCCTCCCTTTCAGTTGTGTTTTACTGATTGTTTTTGTTTTAGTTGCATTTTTGGACAATTGCATATTTTGTTAGGTGGGGTGAGGTATTGCCATACCTACCTCTTGTGATTATTTTTTTAATATTGGGTGTGGCTACGATGAGGCAAATGAAGTTACATATGCAATATGTGAATTTTTAGCATCTCGTTGTGACTAGACGGTTGTCAAATGAGTGTCTTGGAATGAACATTGTATGCTAGCTAGAAAGTGTTGAGTCATGTTTGATAATGGTATCAGTGCCTTGTGTGGTGAGGTTGTTTTGAACATTGTGTGTGATGAATCCTAGAATTTTCCCCACTGGTCCGATTGATAGAGTGATGTGAACAATTGAAATGATCTTAGGCAAATTTTTTGAAGAGTGAGCCAATTTGACAATGTAAGTCTTTTGTGGCCACCCTTGTAAGAAGTGTGAATCTTTTTTTGGCACCCGTTGCGCCTAGCCTTTTCATGGAAGAAACTTGAAAAATTGTGACATCTCTTTGCCCCTTCACCCATAACTTTCATGAAGTATGGTTTGTTTCAATAGTTAACTTAGGCCAAAAGCCTAAGTTTAGGGTGTAGTGAAACAGAAGAATAGTCAAAAAGTGTGAAAAATTCTCCCTTGATTTTGGATTGCCTTGAAAAAGATTGAACCCCTCCCTGTAAAAAAAACAGAAATGAAATGACCGAAAAGAAAAGAAAACAAAATGACTAAAAAAGAGAAAATGTTGTGAAATAAAGTGTGTGAAAAGAAAGAAAAATAATAGGGTATCCGATGATCCATGATGAATTGAATAATGCAGTGGGGTTGAACATGATTGAAATGTTAAAGAAAAGGAAGAAAGTGATGGTCATAACATAGTTCATGAAGGTAGAAGCCACGAAGCCTAAATGAACATACCTTTACACTCAGCCATGTTACAAGCCTTGAAAAGACTTTGGTGAACTTGAATGAGCTGAAACGAATGTTGATTGGAAAATAAGGGCAAACCTATGGGTAAAGTCAAGCATGTGTTCATCTTTGTGACTGTGAGAGTTGTATGTGATTCCCAGACTTTAAATTGTTGAGAAATTTTGTGTGAATATGGAATCATCTTTGTTGTGAGGGCATTTGAATACCTTTGTTGAGCTTTGACTTGCATTTGAAGCAAGCATTGTGAGCTTGAGTACAATTGATGATGGTGAGTCACAATTTGCAACTTTGAGTGCACAATTGATCATTGTATGAGTAATTTGAAGCTTGTTGTGTGCATTTATGTTGAGTCTGATGCAGCACTATTTGTAGACATCCTTATTGAACTGCTGATCTTAAGTTTTACTTGCGGACAAGCAAATGTTTAAGCTGGGGTGTTGATGATTCTGAGATTTGGACTCATTGTGGGCTTTGTTTTGATAGTTTTAATGTCCACAAATGCCTAATTTATACTCTAAATTGATGTTAAATTGTTGATTTGCAGCATTTAAGTCGAAAGAGCAAGGAAAAACAGTACTGGGTAAAAAGGAGAAAACAAGTTGAAAAAGTTAAGAAAAGCGATCTTGGTTATCGCCAAGACAACTCAGTGAACCGGCGATTGGCTCTTTAGACCGGCTAAAGTTCTAGCCTGCCAACCCTGGGGAGAAAAACCAAGTGGCAACAAAAATGAGCATTCGTAAAATCGCCGATCCATTCTGCGATGGCTACCTTGATCGCCTAAAGTCACAGGACCCTGAGGACAACTGACAAATGCAAACCAGCGATGGATTAGACCAAACAACAGATCGCCAACATGCTTGACAATGTCTGAGTTATCTCACCCAATGTCTCTTCAGGACAAAAATTAGGCAACTATAATTTGAAATTTGAAACAAATATTGAGTATCAAACAATCATTCAGGAGATTTTTTTTTTGGTTTTTCAGTTCCATTCTAGACTTAACTTTGGAGGCTCTGACATGAAGATTTACAAGTGGGTTTCTGAATTTGTTCAATTTGGACCATTGTAAAGGCTTGAGAATTTTTCTATTTGGACCATTGTAACCCAGATCATGATTAATGCATTTGGTAATCGTTTCTGTGTTTTTATGATGTTTATCTAAAACCCCAATTCTTGGGGTGTGATCCTATGTTTATTTGTCTAATTACCTATATAGCATAATTAACTTATAAACGATAACATCCCGAGAATTCCTCTTAATATTGTTGTTTCTCTTGTGTTTGTTCTTGCTTGAGCTGTTAATTACAAATCCAAACCGCCCATCTGACATTCGTTGTCACCCCTTTTGATTTGTTTGTATATCTTCGATAACTTTTATTCCTATAACCGCCTAGACCACATTTGTACTTCATTATTGAATTCGGACACGTATCACTCCTTGTGGGTTCGACCCCAACTCTTAGTAGAGTTTTATACTTGTTAACGATTATTTACATCTAGAATTGGATGAGGTATACTTAGAGCGTTAATTAGTATTGCTTCATATATGGATACTTTGTGTATAACCAGATATCAATTGTATCGGAATATCATGAGAGAACCACCTTTACATGTCCTTATGGTACCTTTGCATTCAAACGCATGCCATTTGCATTGTCTAATGCACCCGCAACTTTCCAGAGTGGTATGATGTCTGATGTTTGCTTATTCAAGGACATAACTTCCAATGGAAGTGTCTATGATCGTGCAATAGTATAATAACCCGACCAAGGTTTCGGATCGTTCCCAAGAAGTGGTTTTCTGAATTACTAGTAAAATAAAATTTAGTTATAACTAGTCGCAGCTAAAAACATTAACGATTAAAAACATTGTAAATTAAAGAGGGACACAAAAGTGTCAATTAACAATGGGGTTTTGTCACTAATGTAAAAACAGTAAAATAAACAAAGATTTCTAAGTAATGAGAGGGGATTAGGAATACAGGATAGACTAAATCATTGGGTACATGCTTTTGATAGTAAATTCATTGAGTATTTGTGACTAGGCTAGACTTTAAAGGGGATAAGCTCTCTCTCGAGCAACTTACCCCGTTTCAAGCAGGTTCCTCTCGGACACCCACTTGCTGCATGAAGAACAACCTCCTCCTTAACCCACTCACTCTCTCGAGCTGAGTGTGTGGACATGGGACTAGTGTTCACTCTCTCAAGCTGAACCTCATGTCGACCCACTCGTATTGGCCATCAATTTAGTGGTCTTAGTTCATCCACAACCACTAAATGGAATCACATTTAAACTACAAATAGACTATCAGCAAGCAAGACACAACAACTAATCTAACCCATATTCAAAAAATCACACCCCAAGAATTGGGGTTTTTAGCCACATATCAAGCGATAGAAATTTATACCTAAATGAGCTTGCATTCAAATGGGTATGAAGATTTAAGTCTTGTTATAAGCCAAGAATGAAGAATCCAATAGACCCAAGTCCAAATCCTTAGAGATGAAACCTTCTTCTTCTTGAAGTTTTCAAAATCCTCTCAAACTCAGAGAAAAAAGTAAAAAGTACTATTCTATATGAAAATTATAGTAATTGTTCCACACTAAAAATCTAATACTAAGCTACAACTCTCAACGAGTATTTATAGTTTTTAAAAATTTGTGTTGCAGCTGGTCATTCGGCGACGTTAGTCGGAATCGTCGATAAACTCGGCGATTCGCCCTTTGGTGTAGATCATCACCATCTTAAGCCTTCCTTCAGCATCGTCGTGCTCAGGGTCATTGGACAACATGGTACTACTTCGCGAAACTTCTCGGCGATATGCCGACTACTCCCTTTTTCCGCCGACTTGATACTTTCCTTCAGGGCTTAGCACAATGGAATAAAATACGTAGTAAGACCCTTCGACGACTCGCCAAGTGGACTTGGCGATCCTAAGGCTTCATTTCTTCGTTCTTTTCAGTATTTTCGTTCCTTCTTGCGACGTAGTGTCCATTCTTTTCTTCAAACTTCAAATACCTTAAACTTAAGTGTTTTCATTGATATTGAGATAAAATAAGAATTTGAGGACACAATTTCTATTAAAATATAGCCTTAAATTAGTCTAATTGTGGACTCATCAACACCTCCAACTTAAACTTTTACTTGTCCTCAAGCAAACTCAAGTTCAGTCATTCAAAATGGCTGTCTCGAGCAGTGCTACACAAGAGTCAATCATGAATGCACACAACAAGACTCAATTTACTTATGCACAGATCAAATGTGCACTCAAAGATTCAAGTGGTAACTCACCAATATCAAAGAACCTCATGCTCACAATACTTGTTTCAAATGCAAGTTCAAGATCAACCAAAGTGTTCAAATTCCCTCACAGAAAAAATGATTCCATAATCACACAATGGTTCACAGTTTAAAACTTCGGAATCAGATGCAATGCTCAGTCTCACAAGGAAGAACACAATGCATGCTTTCACCCATAGGTTTACCCGTATTTTTCAATCAACATTTATTTCAGCTCACTCAAGATCAAAAAGGTCTTTCCAAGGCATGTAATGAGGTTGAGTGCAAAGTTATGGTCATTTAGGCTCAGTGACTTTCATCCTAATGAAATGTGGTGCTCACAACACTTCCTTTCCTTTTCCTTCATCATTCTCTTTAGTTCTCATAAGTCATCCTATTATTCACTTTCCATGGATTGTTTGGGAACATCATTTCTTTTGTACTTTATTCCACAACTTTCTTTTTCTTTATTTTTCTTTTTCTTTCTCTTTTTTTTTTTTTATATATGGAGGTGTTTCATTTTTTCTTCAAAACCATGGGTGAGGAGGACTTTCTTGCACTTCTTGATTTTCCCTTATCTTTTCACCACACCCCCAACTTAGGCTTTTGGCCTAAGTTGGTTATTCAATTGACCACAATTCAAAAGGATTATAAGTAGTGGATAAAGAAAGGTTATGATTTCATCAAATTTCTTCCAAAGAAAGGTAAGGATCAAGGGATGTTCAAAATATACTCACACGCTCACAGGGTAGGTCACAAAATAGGTATATATGTTTAATTGGTTCACACTCTTAGAAGTTGCCTAAGATCATAACAAGAGATAGCATCACTTAGTTGACCGGACCAATGGGGCAAATTCTAGGATCTATCATGAATGGTTCTAAGTAAGCTCATCACACTAGGCATTGATACTATAGTCAAACAAGACTCCACACTTCCGCTAGTGTGCAATGATCATCAAGAGACTCAATTTGATAATAGGCTAGTCACAATGAGATGCAAATAGTTCACATACTGTCTATGCAACTTCATTTGGCCACATCGTAGCCGCGTATTCATGTTCGTTTGATTGAGAGCACTATTCAAGTCATCGATATTGATCAGAACCGAGACTTAAATTTTGCAAAAGAACAGACACATTCAACACACGAGAGGTGGATTTTTTTTTCCGGATGGATCAAATTGAAAATCATTTGTCAATTGAAAACAAAAGGAGCCATAAGCTCAAACATCCACAGAAACCAGTGCAAACACAATTTAAGCACAAAACCCAAATATAACCAAAACACAAATGAAAGTAGCACACAAAAGGTGTGGGCCTCACCCCACCACAAACAAAAACATTTTTCCTCAAATGCATATAACAAAATATCTAGAATGTAAATTAAAGGAAGACAGAGAGGGGGGTAAAGAAGGGATCCTGACTAAGTAGTTGCTCCATCTGCCTAGGCATCAGTGCCTGGAATGTTGTCATTCTACTTCTGTTTCTCTTTTTCTTTTCTCTCTGCTTCAGCTTCTGCGACGATATTAGCCTCGATCATATTGTCCAACTCATGAGCTTCCACAAAAGCGTGTATATTATTGCTGAACCTTCAATCCCACGAAGGGACATTAGGGTTGATGGGCATCCTCCTCCTTGAACTGGCTGTCTTGTTCTCGCTCCTTGCAGTTCTTCTGAACTTTTGTGCTCTTATGTGTCTGGGTGGCCTATTTTTTCCTACATCTTTTGGTCTGGCCACATCTGCAAAGTATTGAGATAATGTTAGAACATATTTGACAACCAAAACAAAGACATTCGGCTGTAGAAAGACTAGATAGTCCATTCGGCGTGCCGCTGAATACATTCGGCGAGCCACAGACAATCCGGCGAAGGTCCCAGTGCATAATGAGGTAAGGGTGCAGACAAAGGGCGAATAAGAAGACTTTCGGCGAGTCGCCGAGTGCTCTTGGAGACTTGATACTTCTCGCCAAAAGTTACAGATGCCTCAACAAATAAAGCATGATAATAAGGATGAGATAGGGTAACTAGGCGAACCACTGAATAGTTCAGCGAGCTCGTCACAGCTCGTCGAATGACCCACGTGCCTACTTTTGACCAAACTTGTCAAAATCAGCCCCGCAACCCCCGAAAACAAAATCAAAGCATGCACCAACACAATTAAGGTAGGACCCATAACACCCAAACACAACCTCTTGAATTTTAATCCAGTTTGAGGCATGAAATTATGAAAATTCAACTGTCATAACTACCCGAGCAATAATATCAAATTAAATCATGCATGTAAACAATCTAATCCTCTCATGGAGGAGTAGAACACTTCAATCAGATCATGCTATTGCAAATCAGTATAGTTTATGATAAATTAAACTTGGGGCATAGAGAACTAACCTTTTATGTCGCTAAGGAGAGGATTAAAATGCTAAGTGGCAATGTAATCAAAGTACGAGCACAATTCAACAACTAAAATGCTCTAAAAGTGCAAGAAATATAGAAACTGGAGTGCAAGTGTGAGTTTGGACAAATAAAAAGTTAGGGAAAGTGAATGAATAAACCTTTGGCTTGCAAAACTGTCCAGTTTTCGCCTATTCAGGGACATTAGTCCCGATCGCCGAGCTATTCGGCATAACACCAAGTAGTCATTTACCTCGCCGAAGTTTACTGACCCTCCATATTTTGTGGGAGTCCAAACGACGGTCTCTGTCTAGATCGCCGACATGGTCGGCGATTCGCTAATAATGTCCAAAGCTCTCTGAGTTTTACAGACTCAAATGTTGACGATTTCTTGAGTCAAATGCTGGATAAGGTCAAATTTTCCAACCCTTTTGGTTGGTGACTCACAGACTGGATCTATTGCTTACCGATCTGCACTTTTCGTTCACTCTCCACACTTCCATCTGCACAATCAACACACCATTATTTTATCAAAGCAAAAGACATTAAAAAATGGTTTTGGGTTGCCTCCCAAACAACGCCTTAGTTAACGTCGTGGCATGATGCAAGTCCACCTTAAAACCTCGCTCTTGGGGGTAGCCATAGTATCACTAGGCAAACCCCCTTGCTGTCTCATATTTAGGTGAGACGAGAGATGACCCATCTGGGTCTCCAACTACTTGATTGAAACAAAATGGGAGGTGACGGTCTGGCTAAGGGTAGAAACATCTTCTTTCATGCCTTTCAGCATTTTGTTTGACCCTTCAACTTTGTTGAGGATACGTGAGAGCATATCCTCAGTCCTACCACCTTCCAAATCCTTGGGCTTCTGGCACTCATGTGGAGGCACATATCTATCCTTCTCCCCATCTTTCCAGTTTGTATTTCGGTCCCTCTATTCACGATCTCTATCCTTCCATCCTTCGTCTCTAGCTCATCCTTGATTACCACCATACCTTTGGTAGTTTGAATGATAGCCCCCGCCATGTTTTGCTAGAAAATTTACCTCGTCATTATATAAGGCTTCAAATTTCATCTCTTCAGGATTTGCACACCCGACCCCATAGCATTGACACTAGAGGAACCTGCCCCCATGACATTTTTGGATAGTTTGTCAAGCTGTGTCATGATTTTGGCCATGTCTTTGTCTCTCTCATTGTCTTTTTCAATCTGCTCCTTAGATAGCTTGAATGTTAGAGGGGATACTTGGTCCTCGCGAGTGTACCACACTCTGTTGATGGTTGTCATGCCATCTAAGAGTTTGGCAGCTACTGCATATGGCTACTGCATTAAGCCTCCAGGCGAGAGTTGGTCAGCGACACCTTTGTTTACCGAATCCAAACTCCGGTAAAAGTATTGAAGTAGCATGTTGTCTGGCAAACCATGTGTTGGGCATTGCAACACCAACTTTTTGAACCTTGGCCAAGTTTCTTGCAGAGGCTCTCCTTCTAGTCATTTAAAGCTCTGGATGCTATCCCGCAGTGACATCATCTTTGAGGTGAGGGAAAAATTGCACTTGAAATTTGGTTACCAACTCCTCCGAAGAAGTGAGGTATTCACGTGGTAGCTCAGTTAGCCACTTGCAAGCCTCTCCCATCAATGAGAAAGGGAATAGACTCAATCGGACTGACTCCTGAGAGATGTTTTTGAACGAGAATGGTCTACACACATCTACAAAATTTTGAAGGTGCTCGTGAGGATCATCATGAGCCAGTTCGCTGAAAAGTCCCTTCCGTTGCAAGAGTTGCAACATGGTGCTTGTTATGTGGAACACTGCATTTCCCTCGGCTGGGGGTAAACGGATGGCTCCAACACCTTCCACTAGATGGGGGCCATTGATTTGGGCTCCTGCATATCATTCAGATTTTCGATGTCGTCTTGGTGGCCTACCTGGCTACCATTGCTACCATCAACACTCATGCTTTCTGAAATACTCACACAACAAACAAACAAAACTAAAAATTAGGTAAGTAGACTACAACTAAGAAGAACAAAAATTCTACTATTCTAAAAATCTCAAATAACACCACTCCCCGACAGCGGCACCATTTTGATGTTTGCGTAATCAAGGACACAACTTTCGATGCAATTGTCTACAATCGTGCAACATTATAATAACCCAACCAAGGGTTGGGATCGTTCCCAAGAGATTGGTTTTGAGAATTAATAGAAAAATATAATTTAGTTTTAACTAATCGTAGCTAAAACCATTAACGATTAAAAACAACATAAATTAAAGAGGGACACAAAAGTGTCAGTCAACAATGGGGTTTTGTCACTAGTAAGTGAAAAAAACAAAATAAACAAATATTTCTAAGTAATGATAGGCGATTCTTGGGATGTGATAAGAATACGGGATACACTAAATCATTGGGTACATGCTTTTGATAGTAAATTCATTGATTATTTGTGACTAGGCTAGACTTTAAAGGGGATAAGCTCTCTCTCGAGTAACTTACCCCGTTTCAAGCGGTTTCCTCTCGGACACCCACTTGCTGCATGAAGAATAACCTTTATCTTAACCAACTCACTATCTCGAGCTGAGTGTGTGGACATGAGACTAGTGTTCACTCTCTCGAGCTTAACCTCATGTCGACCCAGTTAAACTGGCCAAAAATTTAGTGGTCTTAGTTTTACGATCTCTCTCTCGAGCAAGTCGAAAACACTTATATGAGATTATATTTGCAACTACAATCTCATTAAGTTCATCAAAACCGTTAAATGAAATCACATTTAAACTACAAATAGACTATAAGCAAGCAAGACCCAAAAACTAATCTAACCCATATTCACAAAATCACACCCCAAGAATTGGGGTGTTTATCCACACATCAAAAGATAGAAATTTATACCTAAATGAGCTTGCATTCAAATGGGTATGAAGATGTATGTCTTGTTACAGGCCAAGAATGAAGAATCCAAGAGACCCAAGTCCAAATTATTGGAGATGAAACCCTCTTCTTCTTCAAGTTTTTGAAACCCTCTCAAACTCAGAGCAAAAAGTAAAAAGTACTATTCTATATGAAAATTATATTAATTGTTCCACACTAAAAATTTGATACTAAGCTACAACTCTTAATTAATATTTATAATTTTAAAAAATTTGTGCAGCAGCGGATCATTTAGCGACATTAGTCAGAATCGCCGATCAACTCGGCGATTCGCCCTTTGGTGTAGGTCATCACCATCTTGCACCATCCTTTAGCATTTTCGTGCTCTGGGTCATTGGGCTACATGGTACTGCTTCGTGGAACTTCTCGGTGATACGCCGACTGCTCCTTTTTTCTGCCGACTTGATCCTTTTATTAAGGGCTCAACACACTAAAACAAAAGGCGAAATAAGACCCTTTGGCGACTTGCCAAGTGGACTCGGCCATCCTCAGTCCTTCATTTCTTCATTCTTTTTTGCCTTTTCGTTCCTTTTTGCGGCGTAGTGTCGATGCTTTCATTCAAACTTCAAATACCTAAAACTTAAGTGTTTTCATTAGATATTGAGATAAAATAAGCATTTGAGGACACAATCTCTATTAAAATATAGCCCTAAATGAGTCCAATTTGTGGACTCATCAATATCCATCTTCTCGAACATGGTAGATGACACCTTGGAAGTGTTCATGGATGATTTCACTGTGGTAGGTGACATATTTGATGACTGTTTATTAATTCTTAGCCGGGCACTACAGAGATCTGAGGAGGCTAATTGGTTCTTAACTAGGAGAAGTGATACTTCATGGTTAAGGAACACATAGTCCTAGGCCATAAGGTGTCACAAAAGGTACTGGAGGTGGACAAAGCAAAGATTGATTTAATTGAAAAGTTTTCTCAGTCTAGTTTTGTAAAAGGTATTCGGAGTTTTTTGGGTCATGTAGGGTTCTATCGGTGATTCATCAAAGACTTATAAAAAATTGCACACCCCTTGTGCAAGTTGTTGGAGAAAGAGGTGAAATTTATCTTTGATGACGCATGCTTAAAAGCTCTTGAGTGCTTGAAAGAAAAGCTAGTCTCTGCCCAGTGATTATTGGTTCGGATCTGTCGGAACTATTTGAGGTGATGTGCGATGCGAGTTGTACTGCTTTGAGAGTTGTGTTGGGGAAAAAGTGAAATATGATCTTTCACCCGATCTTTCACCCGATCTACTATGCTAGTAAGGCGCTAAATAGAGAATAATATAATTACATTGTTATTGAGCAGGAGTTACTCGCTGTAGTATATTTATTTGAGAAGTTCAAGACATACTTGTTGGGAACTAGAGTGATAGTTCACATTGAACATACAACACTACAATACTTAATGGTGAAGAAAGATGCAAAGCCAAGATTGATAAGGTGGGTGTTGTTACATCACGAATTCGATTTTGAAGTCAAAGATAGAAGAGGTTTTGAAAATCAGGTGGTGGATCACTGTCTTTGTTTGAGGCAGATAAGAAAGAATAAATTAAGTTAGACATTAATGACTCCTTCCCAGATGAGCATGTATTAGCCGCCACTCTTGATCTAATTCCTTAGTTTACTGACTTTGTTAATTTTATTGTCAGTGAATTGATGCCTGAAGGGTTGACATTCCAACAAAGGAAGAAATTCCTACATGATGTGGTTAAGTATTTATGGGATGAACCGTATTTATACATGGTGTGTGATGACAATATCATCAGGCGATGTGTACATGAAGCTGAGATGCTAAATATTTTAGATGCTTGTCACTCCTCTCAAGTAGGTGGTCACCATGGGGGTGCACATACTGTCCACAAAGCACTCCAGAGTGGATACTACTGGCCTACAATCAATGAGGACTCAATTAACTTAGTCAAGGGTTGTGATGTATGTCAGCGACAAGGAGCCATCTTTCATCGTCATGAACTACCAATGACACCTATTCTGGAGGTGGAATTGCTTTATATGTGGTGAATTCATTTCATGGGACCATTTGTGAGCTCATGTGGGCAAAAGTATATACTGGTGGCAGTAGACTATGTGGCCAAATGGGTTGAGGAAATAGCCGTGCACAAAAATGATGGTAAAAGTGTTGCTGGTTTTCTGAAGAAGAATATATTTTCAAGGTTCGGCATACTTAGAGCTATTATTAGCCATAAAAGCTCACACTTTTGTAGTAAAATGTTCAGTGCACTTTTAGCTAAATATGGGGTTTTATAGCACAAAGTAGCCACAACTGTATCATGAGCAAACAAGTTGTCAAGTAGAGGTGTCGAACAGGGAGATCAAAGCAATATTGGAAAAGACAGTGATATGTCAATAGAACAAAATGGGCAAGGAAGTTTGATGATGCTCTATGGGAATATTAGACAACTTTCAAGACACCATTGGTATTTCTCATTATCAGTTTGTGTTTGGAAAGGCATGTCATTTGTCTAACATGTTGTAACATAAGGCACTTTAGGATCTAAAGAAGTTAAACCTGAGTTGGAATGAAGTAGCGAACATGAGACTGGATAAGATAAATGAAATAAATGAATTTTGTTTGAGAGCTTATGAGCGGTCTACGCATTATAAGGAAAGGATGAAGCTATATAATGATAAACACATTGAGAAGAGGAATTTTAGTCCCGATGATTAGTGTCATTCTTCAACTTAAGTCTTTGTCTATTTCCTGGGAAATTGTGATCCAAATGGTCAGGGTCGTTCAAGGTAACTCAGGTATTTCAGTTGGGTGCGATAGAACTTGAGAATACCAAAGGTGAGAGGTTCAAAGCCAATCGCCACAGAGTCAAAGCATACTTGGGAGTCTCGGAGGAGGTGAAAATGGTGGATAAGTGCAAGCTTGATGAAGTCTAAGTAATCAAGTAACCTGCGTCGCAAAGCAACGTTAAATTGTGTGCTTCTTGAGAGGCAACCCACTGTTGTTATTTTAATAGGTAGTTAAATTTCTTGCATGTTTTTCATTGTTTTT
Organism: Solanum chiquidenum; assembly: GCA_029582725.1. Taxonomy (NCBI): domain Eukaryota; kingdom Viridiplantae; phylum Streptophyta; class Magnoliopsida; order Solanales; family Solanaceae; genus Solanum; species Solanum chiquidenum. The sequence continues at coordinate 14,520 of JAJOOS010000888.1, read as the reverse complement.
ATTGTCATAGTGTGTGCATATGAGTAGGAAAATGTTTAACAAAATAATGATGAGTAGGAATTTGGATGAGCTTCACGGGAACCCACACGGACCGTGGGGTTCTTCACGAGCAACTTCACGGCCAGTCTCAGTCACCAACCACCTTAATGGAACCCATTGGAAATTACATAATAAGGTTCACGGAAGGGTTTACAGCCCATTTTACCTTAGAAAGACTGTTTAGCCTCCTGTGAACCGAGCTAAGTTTTCTTTTCAAGGCTTTTTCACAGTCCCTCACACGAGCTGTGGTACTCATCAAGAGCATCGTCACAACCAATCTCAATTAAGTCGGCAGTAATGCCTGACCTGACCCGCACAATTGTGTAAACCAAAGGGTGATTTTAAATAAATCCCAAGAACCAAAAGTTGGATTCTTTCTCTTTCACTCCATTTGTAACGTCCCTCTGCACCATTATAACCAATTTTGATAACCATAACTCCAAAATCAATCAAAGAATCCAAAACCCTAGTTCTCTATTGCTAAGATCCATTGAAGTTCATCTTTTTCTTTCAGTGCAAAAATCGGAGCAAATTTTCAGTAAGTTCATATCTCTACTTTATATAAGGTTGATCGTATCTCTAATCAAGCTAGAACTACTACTTTTTGCTTGATTTTTGACATTATTACTTGATAAATTAATATTTAGGGTTTGTATGTTGTGGGTATAGCGAAATCAGTTGCGTAGGCAGTTTTTCTATTGTGGGTATAATTAATTTGTCCTGGGTTTGAGGTGTGAATTTGAGTCCGAATTGGTTAGTTGAATTGTTCCCACTCCAGTATATCGAGTAGATTCAGTCAAAATTGGGAAAAGAGAGGTTTTTCGATTGCGGGCATGACTTCAATTGAAAGAAATTGCTCTTAGTTGAGTAGTTCTTTGTTATTTTTTTTATTACTTTCCTCCATGAACAAAATTCCTTAATAAATTGTGGTTGTGTGGTGATAACTGATGAATCCAGCAAATTGAGCATAAGGGTGAAAAGTAATCGAGAGACTGGCTCAAGTGTTAATCAACTAGGGGCTTTACGGAGCGTGCAAGGATACACAGACTGTGAAACCATTCGTGGTCCACCCATGGATGATGCATGGATCACTCGTTAAGTTAACGAGATCCTAAATGGATCGTTGTTCACTCCACAAATCGTGAAGCCCTCCGTGAACAATAACCTGTACCAGTTCACTGCACTATTTTAGTTTCACGAGGAATACTATAAACCGTGTTACCCACCATGGCTCGTGTGGACCTCCGTAATAAAAAAACAGTATTCTTTGTTTTGATTACGTGGGCCTTCCGAATAATAGATTCGGTGACGACATTATTTGTAATACTCTAGAAAATAGTAGGTTAAGCTAGAGCCTAAACGTAACGGTCAAAAATAAAAAATGACTCCCCGTAGATTAGTAGACCATCTAGGCTTGAAATGGAGGCTATAAGAGTCAAGGCTAAGGAACAAGTACAAAGGCAGAGGGGCCAAGCCAAAACAAAAGTCCAAGGTTGCCCCTAGCTTGGAGCACTATGCCCCAACCTTCACGAGGGGGACCACTGATTGTGGTCCTCACCATGGCTCGTGAAGGTGGCTCGTGGACATACCATGGACATGGTAGAGTGTCCACCAAATGGCCTAGCTACAGCCTCAATTTCACGAGAGGGACCACGGCTCGTGGAGCCCCTCATAAAGATGCCTTGGGCATTTGAGCTAATGTCCCCAAATGTCAAGGCTACTGCTTCAAGGACCTAGAGAGGGACCACGGTTCATGGTCTTGACCACGGCTCGTGCTGCCCCTCGTGGGAATGCCTTGGGCTTGTGAACCTCATGCACCGTTTAGGTGGCTACTGCCCCAACCTTCACGAGGGGTACCACGGATCGTGGTCGTCACCATGACTCGTGAAGGTGGATCGTGACACCTAGGCATGGTCAATTAATGAGGGTTAGTTAAGTCATTTCCTTTTAAAGTCCAATTAAGTGAGGTCATTTTCTGTATTTTTAGGGGTACTAATATAAGTTGTTTAAAGTCCAAATTCACCCAAAATAAGTCATTATATGTAACACCCTGTACGAACTAGTAAGACCTAGCTAAGGCTTGACCAAATCGAATAGGTTGAACTAGAGCCTAACATGTTAGTTTATAGTTGAACAATTTTTTAAATGATGAAAAATGTCTATTGAAGTTAGTTTGGTGATTTTAGAGGTCAAACAGCAAGAAACGACCATGACGTCCGGAAACTACTCATTTGAACTAGTGAGTTGTAAGGGTCTTGTCGTTGAAGTTTTGAGTGTTGTTTGAGGGTAAAAACTTGTAGAAAAGACTCTCACAATTATATGAGCATGTTTAGGCGTTAAACGTTCGGGTACGACTTCCCAAGGACCACCCAAGGGGCCCTTGAGGAGGACCCCAACATCTGCCCAAAAGCTGTCAAAACAGCTTCACCTACGAGACCCAAACAACGGTCAGTAGGCTGGTCTACGGACCATAAGTCTTGGTCGTAGCTTGTGAATTATCTTGGGGGAGTTTAGATCCCCAAAGTGTAGTCTCTGAATGGAACTGCGGAGGGACAGGACAAGTCATAACTCCACCTACGGTCCGTAGGTGGAGGGTTGTAGGTGCTGCCAATTTCCAGCCTTTTAGTTGTAAGTTGGTGATTGGGAGTTAGGTTGGTTAATTAGTTAAGGGAATAGGGGGTTGGTTAGTTAGTAGATTAATCACCTTTATAAGCTAGCAAGACCCTAATCTAAGCCTTTAAAACAGTCCCCTAAAAACAGTTTTTAGTGATTTAGTTTTAAGTTAGGAGTTTAGAATCAACTTCAAATGGTCTTATATCATAGCTCAAAACGAATTTGGTGGGCCATTACCTATCAAATTAAAGGTCTCTAAGTCCTCTTTCCAACGCCATCGAGTTTTCCCAATTCCAATTTTGGAGTAAAAAGTTATTCCCGAAATAGTAAAGCACTGTCAGACCACAAACCACGAGACCAAACTACGGACAGTAGTTCAAACTACGGTCCGTAGATGGTCAAACGTAAGTGCTGCCAGATTTCAGGTAGTTAGTTTTCAGTTAGAAGTTAGGGGTTGGGTCAGTTATTAAATAGAGGTTATTATAGGTCGTTTAATAGGTTATTTAACCACATATATAAGCTTAAATAAACCCTAAACTAATAATTCTAACTAACCCATCTAAAGACCCCAAAAATCTTCTCTGTCAAACCTCCATTGAAGAACATGGAAGGAGATCAACTTGTGCTAGGAGCTGGAAGATTTTCATCACGAAATTTGTGGGATTATAAGGCAAAGGTATGGGAGTCCTTTATTCTTGGTTAGCTATCACCAAGAAGCCCTTTCAACTAAGTTTTCATAGTTCCCCAATTTCTAGGTTTTTAATCAAATTCGTGAGTCTCTTTCTAAAATCGATTCCATTGATATATAATGGTTATTTATGATTATATATGAATGTTTGTGGATTAATTCATGTAATACTTATGGTTTTTGAACAATTCCCCACAAGACCCATGATTTCCCTTTCTTTCTCAATTCTAAACCCTAGCTTGTGTTGAATGATGATTGAAGGATGAGAATCTAGTATGTTATTATGAAATTCATTATTGTATTATGAGGTTATCCTATATGATGCATGAATATCAAGAAAATAAGGTTGAATCTTGAAGAAAGCCTTGAAGGCTATGAATGAAGGTTTCCAATTGGTGAGTAGTCTTCTATTGAATTGTTCATCCATTTATGGTGGAGGTCTTTACTTATTGTGTATCCTTAGTATGAATGATTTGATGCACTTATGGTGGAGGTTATTACTTGCTAGTATGAATTGTAGTGTTAAAAGGCGCCTCTTCCCTACAACCCAAGCTATGACTAAGAATGATATGTTATGAGTATGAATGAGATGTTATGAACGTGGTATGGTCTATATGTTGAATTGTATGAGGTTCTCTTGTGGAAGGACCCTACCCACATAATCCCCAAATTATTATATGATTCTATACATGCCATGACTGATGTACTTGAATAATGAATATTAGATATGTGACTTACATGATCTAAGATCCTTAAATGCAATATCTATGAATTGTGCATGAGTTGGGATTTGATGTACATGTTGTGACCCCTTTTAGAAAGGAGGTGTCTATGATGATAATGTTTTTTTTTGTGCCATTGTAAGGACAATCACACACACACACTCCATGCATAAATATGAATATGATGTGTCTATGGTGACAATTGAAAGGCTAGCTCTCATATGCACCTTTACATACTATTATGCATGAAATGTACATGACCATGATTATATGACTAAGTACGATATGCTATGACTACACATGATAGGTTGATATTATGGTAGTATTATATGTTGCATGAAAGGCTTTTCTCATGAACATACTATGCATATAATATGAAAGGTTTTCTCATACTATGATATATGTTGATTCTAAGGTTGAAAGGACATTCTCACCTAAAGAATATATGAGCTATTATGATATATGTTTGTTTGAGTGCCTAGTGAATTCTTCCATAAATATGACTTAAGTAAGGACTAAATGTTACTTCAAAGAGGGGAGTTTGTGCTTAGCACCGAGAGGATATGTATATGAGATAGGATTCCTTCACCAAGGTGTAAGGTTTCCACTAAAGAGGTATCATGAGATGGAAACTACAATACTATTAAGTATAAAGAGGGTTTCTAAAAGCAATCTCCTTATCCCTTAACTATGTGCCAGCATAGGATTGTTAGCTAGTGGATCCACCTAGATGCTATAATGTACCAATGTTCTACCTTGTTAAGTTGAAAACTATATATGATATGAATATGTTGCATGAACTATGACTAATGACTCGTCTAGACGATCTACTTAGTATGAGGAGTATTATGGGATGCCACTCATACATGGCACAAGTAAACTTCTAAAGTAGCCATGGTGTAGTTCCATTATATTATGAGTATTATGAGAAGTGTATCTTCCATTGAAATAACTTTATGATTGACTTTCCTTGATATGAGCTAGTGTTTATGAATGTCACCTTACTATGTGTATGAACTATGAATAAGACTAATGTATGATAAGTATGAGCATGGTGATCCAAAGGTAGTACTTAGTGTAGATAGGGTTATGGGCTTTGTCTACACATGGCACAAGTGCAACCTAGGGATACTTATGTGATTACTCTAGTATGATGTAGTGACCTTGATATTTGACTATGCATGAGTATTATGTCTTCTAATGAGTGATATTGCAATGAGACTATGATTAAAGACTATGATTATGGTGATGTTATTATCCTTTGTGCTTTGATGAACTATATGTGAGATGTTCATGACTTATGTTCTCCAACTCTTTTAAAGAATGATGTTCAAATGTTCATAAAGCATGGTTTCAACTAAATGTCCCTTTAAAGCATGTTTTAATGGTTTTTATGCATGGCTTCCATACTTGGTACTTTTTATGCTAACCCCTTCTTCTACATTTTCTACAAAGTGTAGGGTTTGGAGATGTGGTGTGTTATACTTTGAAGATAGGTTTCTAAGGAGCTTGGAATGATGACTTGGGAAGTCCTCATAGTTTTGAGGACGAACGCACCTTGTTAACTTATGTCTTTAGAATTATGTAAGAGTTTTGTCCCTAAGTTTGTATTAAAAGAAATTTAAGTCTAATGTTATAGATTGTTTGAGACATAGTGTCATACACTCTCTCTTATTTTATAAAGTCTTCGATTGTAAAGAAAATTTTAAATTTTCTGATATTTTCATATGCTTTAATGTTCATGACATGCTAAGGGCTAGTATAAGACCTCTGAGATGTCGAATACGTTGTGTTACGACTAGGGGGTGCTCTCGGGTCGTGACATCATACTTAAACATCCAAATCAAACCAAAAGTTCTCTTCCTCACAATATTTCTCTCTCTAAAACTCAAAGAAGAAGAAAGGTAGAATTGGAGCTAGGTCTTGGAGCATTCAAGGCTTTGTCCTGAAATTTCTTGGAGGTTCTTAATCAAGATATGGTGGTTTTTTATGTATGGGTAGCATTCACCCATAGAGTCCCTTCAAAATATGATTTCGAAGCTCACAATTTTCCAAACACCTATGGTTTCAATCTAAGTCATGGGTTCTCTTTCAAAACATTTTCAATTGTTAATTTATGGTTTGTTATGGTTGATTCTGGTGGATTATGGTTGAATTGATGATTAATTGTTGATTTATGATAAAATCCCCCCAAGAACCCATGAATCCCCCATATTGCTAAATTATGAATTCATGATGTGGGTTGATTGATTATAGAAGCATGTCAATTGATTATGTTTATATTTATTGAGTTATTGAATCATTATATTCCCCTATGTTATGTAGTAATTCTAGATGTTTGGGTTGAGTTTGATTCATAGCCTTGAAGGGTAAATTATGAGGATTTGTACATGTTGATCAGAATTATGTATGAACTTATGATTCACTTAGAAGGTGAAGATCTTATGACTATTGTGTAATTATGGTATTGTTGCAAGATCATTCTCCCCATACCCTTACACATGACTATGCATGAAATGTCTATGAATATGATAATGGTTTTGTGTTGATTGAAAGGCTATTCTCATGAACACACTATTAACATGATGTGAAAGGTTTACTCATATAGTAATGATTCTAAGGTTGAAAGGCTATTCTCACTTAACAAATCTATGAGCTATCATGATACCATGTTGGTTTGAGTGCTAGGTCATTCTTTCAGGAACATGAACTTAAGTAAAGACTCACATGAATTTAAAGGGAATTATGCTTAGCACCGAGTGTATATGAGTATGAGATGGGTTCCTTCACGCAACTAAGTCCGGGTTTCGAAAGTAGCTATCTCATGAGATGGAAACCTTCATGTTAGTAGACCGAGTTTCTAGTAGCAATCTCCCTATCCAATAACTATGTGCCCACATAGGTCTTTAGCTAGTGGATCCACCTAGAAGCTAATACATGAGTTCTACCTTAGGCAAGTACGACACCTCTTTTTGGTGTGGGGGCAAGACACCAGATTCCGTGTAGCTCACATGGTCTATGTCGGTTAAGGCTATATTTCTATAATACCGCGAAAACTAGTAAACCTAACTAGAGCCACAAGCTAGGGTTCAAGAGTTTGATGTATGAGGAATAAAGTGGTAGATGAGACTTTCCATACGAGAATGAGAGGTTTAGTGGTTGAACGTCAAGGAGCGTGTTAGACCCCATTGTTAGATGACCACCTAAGGTTTGGGTGAGGAAGGCAAGGGTAAGTGCCATGGCAAAGGGGCAAAGCCTAAGTCAATTGTGGATCAAAAACCCAAATCTAGCTACGGTTCTTCTTACATGGTGGGTAGTATTTGGGTATGATTCCAATCTAGTGTATAATACCTAATTATGGTTGATTTAGTTTTGTTTATTGATATTATGATGAATTTATGTGATTTCAATGGTAAATCCTACTCTAAATTGATGAATGTGATATTTGTGGGTTTATACCATTAGAGGTGAAATTGAAGGTCTGTCGTTAGGTCCTCGTGGATGGCACCTGCAAATCCTGAAATTTGCTAGGATTCCCTCTTTTGAATCCGGGGTGTTACACTATAATTTTCAACTCGCGTGCAACAATCATCACAGGATTCATTTCAACAATCAGCTAGTCATAATGAGATGCTAAAAGTTCACACATGACTTTTGAAACAAAAATTTGCCTTATCGTAATTGCACAAACATAACATTAAATCAAGAGAATTATTCAAGTAATCGGTATTGATTGCAACTTATACTAAAATATGTAAGAGAACAATCATATTAAAAAACATTAAGTGGTGAAATTTCAAAATTGGATAAAAAACCAACCAACATTCACATTAAAAACAAATCGGATCAAAACCCCCCCAACATTCACATTCAAAACTAAAAAGCCAAAAATGATACAGTATAAGCATAACAGGCCATTAAAAATCAAACATTCACAAAAACAACTTAAAAGTGGCAGGCATGAAGATACCCCACCCTACAAAACAAAACAAACAATAGTCCTCAATGTAAAACAAATAAAAAGTCTAGAAATAAAGTTGAAAGAGCATCATGATCCCCCTGTCAGTCTAAGCATGAGGTGAACTCTGCATATTCGTGACTCTCTCAATCTGGGCATCGGTGCCCGGTCTAGCTCCATCATTTCCTCAACTACAGCCTACCATATATGTATCCCAAGAGAGGCGCCATAACTTTCTTAACCACCGCACCCTCTAAGTCCTCCAGTTCATCATACATTGTTGCATCACGTGTACGAAGCTCTTCATCATCAATATTGGGTCAATCAGACTTGGGATCCTCATTAGCCATAAAAACATCTCTGGTCGATTAGCCAAACGGATATTGGAAATGGCTGGCAACTTTATACTTGGAACCCTGGGAGGTCCACCGTGTCGAAGAACATAGATAGATCCATGTATTTAATCTCATCCACATCACGTCTCAACCTAGTAATTTCGGCTCTCAATGCCATCACATATTCAAATTTGCTGCTACCCTGCTCACTTTCCTTTACTCTCACCGTGAGGGCATCTAATGCTAACCCATATACGGTGATCAGCTCTCGCTGCTCTCTCAACTTAGCCCAGGATAAGAACTATGGTGGCAACAATTGCCCTCTCAATCTTCCAGGAACATTAGCCTCTACCCAAAAGGCACGTACATCAGCAGATTGGGCCAAGTGGTCCATCTTGAACAACATAAACTGGGTCAACGGGGGCGGGGAAGTTGCAGTGGAAGTAGTAGCAGCTTCAGAACTAGAAGGAACAAAAGTAGAAATGTCAGGGGTACCTGAACGCTCACCAGCCTAAGTAGGAGGGGTTGTATTGGTCTGTAGCATCTCCACGTCAAACAATAGAGAAGTGTCCACCTGTGCAGCTCTCCTTCTTTCAGCCTTATCTGTAGTGTACTCGACCTTAATATTCCAAATGTCATTAGAGTAAGTGGGAGTAACTTCCACATCCTTCTTCTCTACCAATGGCACTCAAGAATGCCGACAGAGCTCCGTAATAAACACCAGGAACATGATTTAGGTGTTAATCTGATTGGCCCTCATGGCCATCTCCTGCTCAGTATTCAACCCGAGATTTAGTCTATCCCGGTCAATGATCCATCCTAACAAATTAGTCTTTGGATAATGGAGTATAGACTCATTCTGTGAAGTCATCAAGGTGCTGCTGATACCAATACCTAGCAGCCACATTCAAATCCTTCTTCTCTATGTGAACTCCCGGCTTGATCCATGGCAGTGTGATGTCAGAGATTAGAGGAGCCAACCACCCCTTTAAATAATCCAGGGTCTTTTTCTCTATATGATCTACCAACACATGGATGACATTCGTAATAAACACCAACACCTCGTTCATGTCGGTGCTACTACACTTCACTTTTCTACCGTGCACCATCAAATGGTGAACCGGTGTGAACGAGTTGTCCTTCTTCTTACCCTTTTACACCATCCTCCAATAGTTAACATAAAACTCTCGGACCAGGAAGGGATGTAGGCGCCTCGAGCGCATTTAAATAGCTCAAATTTGTGGAACTTAGTTGTGTTCCACACTTCCGGGTACCTGTCCAATACTCCATCTGTAGATAATCTATTCTCCTCTATGATTGTCCTTAACCCGATGACCTTTAATTCGTTTAGCGATCGAGGTTGAGGTGCTTATACTGGCAGTACATCAGGTACCTGCTCAATTGTTTGTGCCAGAGCTGGAGGAGGTATAGGAGTCACCGGTATCCTGGCCGGAACATGAAGTACCTTTGAGTGCAACTCATCTCTCCTAAGTTGCAAGGTCTAGTCATCCTCCAGCTCGGATATGGAGACTGGTGACCTAGACCCTGAGATATCCTAACTGTTAGCCTCTGAGCTGGTGAGGTGGGTGTCTTAGATACCCATACTATCGAAGCTAACCTCCGATGGAATTGGCTCAGCAAGCCCCTTTCCCTTTCCAGTGCCCTTCCTACTGTTGGAAGAAGTTTCGCCTATGTAGCTCATGAAGGAGCAGCACACTCGTTTATTACTATTCAATGTGCTCTCTTTTGGGGTTGTTGGTTTATTCCTGGCACTTTTCGTCTTGCCATAGCGGCAAAACAACATAGAGTAAGCCAACACGTTAGAAATAGTTTAAAAAAATATCAAAGTTAAAAAATTAGAAGGAAAACTCGCTGAGTAGTTTGGTGAGTCGCCGAACACATTTGGATAGTCGGTGAACCTATTCTGTGAGTCACCGAATCCATTCGGTGAGTCATCGACACCATTCAGCGAGTTACCAAACCAGATCGAGCTCGACAAAAGTTCTAGAATAAAATTATTTAAATATCAACAAAATTCAATGAGGTACAAATCCTTTTAGCGAATCGCCGACACCATTCAGTGAACTAAAAGTTGCTCGCCGAAAGATACATAATATTTTCTAAAATTTGGGCTTATAAAAGGAGATCTAATAGACATTTGGTGAGCTCAGGCGTATGGCCGAATGTTACAAAATAAAATCGCCATAAATTAAGAACAACAATGTGATCGAGGAGTCATATAGTGAACTATTGAGCCATTCAGTGAGCTTGACTAAGATCACCGACTGGTCGTCATGCCACATTTTGACCCCGACCATCCATTTACAGCCGACAACCCTTGATAATGCAATTAACTTACTAATCTATGCAATTAAGCCCAGACCCATACCACTAATGACCCTGGGGTACTCAGACTTACCCTGGGTTGTCTAAAATTGTCCCATCGACTTCTTTTTCCCTTAAGAATAACGTTCCCTCTCTATCGTTAGGCAAATAAAGTTTATCGGTACAATTAGGACTATTCAGAATTCATCCACACCAGACCCAACATACAAATGACACACACTCACGATTTCACTCATTTTAAGGATAAAATTCAATAAATATGTTCTAAGAATAAAATCAAGTACCATACAATAGGAGCCCTTAAAAAAATCAATCAACTACTCAACATCATTCATTAGATTCAACAAATTAAAAGCATGATTCACAAACTACTACGAATTTAAATGAAGTTTGACACCCCAACCATAAAAGCAGATGAAAATACATTCTAGGCAAGCAAATAAGAATGCAAAAAGCGCAAAAATTCCCCGAGCAATCGATCCTCACACGAAATTAACAAGCAAAACAAATCTAAAATTTGATTGTAAGTGTGCAAAGGTCGGAAAATATGAAATGAAGGAAATTTTTTAATTCAAAATGGTTTAGGACTTTTTGACCCTTCTGTTCGCGCACCACTCAGTGATGTTGACTTATGTCACCGAACTATTCGATGATGCACCTAATGGTACTTTTTTGCCGAATCTTACAGAAATCTAGCCATGTACCTTGTCAAAATGCTGGTCTGGATTAGGCATGCCAACCTGTTCGGTGAGTCACCAACCGTTACCTGAGCTCTCTTAATTGCCTCTTTTCTAAAATTTCAAAATTTTCAACCTACACATCTGACACCTGTTATTCAAATAACAACTAATAAAAACTAAAAATCAGGGTTTCCTCCCAACTAGCACCTTATTTAACTTCGTTGCATGACTAAGAAATACTTTTAAACTTCATTCTTTGGGTTGACCATTATGTCACTCGATAAACCTCCTATATGTTTTGGGTTAAAGTGAGTCAATATTTGACCCATTTGTGCTTCTAATTGCTTAATTGATATCTAATGTGAGGTAACTGTTTAGTTCATAGATGACACATCATCTTTCATTCCCATTAGTACTTTGTCCAATACTCCAACTTTGTTGAGAATGCGTGCAAGCTGATGCAATTTGGATTACCTCAAGCCATTCACTCACAACCAAGTTTGGGAACTTCAAAGTATTGAAGTATTGTTCACAAAGATGGAGGTTCTTGAGCTTGAGTTGATTACAAAGAAGGGGTCCCATGCCTTGAATAGTATTATGCTGATGTTTGTGCAATCAAGACACAACTTCCAATTCAAGTGTCTACGATCGTACAATAGAAATATAACCCAACCGAATGGGTTGGGGTCGAGTTCCAAGGGAGTGATTTCTGAGAATTAAGAGTTAAGTGCGAATATGCTAGAGTTAGCGATAGATAATAATATTATCGAGTAAAAATATGATAAATTAAGGGGTTGACACGAATGTCAATTATCAATGGGTGGTTTGTATTTAATTAAAGAACAAAAACAACGAAAATGAGAAGATGCAAATTAGGGAGACGGAATTCTTGGGATGTGATAGGAATATGGGATAAACTACACAATTGGGTAAATGCTATTAATAGTCAATTGCTGAACATTTGTAAATAGGCTACACTTTAGTGGGGGTAAATTCTCTATCGAGCAACTTACCACGAATCAACTCGGTTTTTCTCGAACACCGAGTTGCCACTTTTGAGCACAGCCTCCACCTTATCCCATTCACTCTCTCAAGATGAATGTGTGGGAATAGGCCTAGGGTTCACTCTCTCGAGTTGAACCCACGACAACCCAATAACCACCAACTATAGATTTAGTAGTCTTAATTTTAAAACATCTCTCTCTCGAGCAAGCCAAAAACACTATGATGAAATCGTATTTGCACCTACAATTCCATTAAGTCCAAACACAACTACTAAATGAAATCATATTTAAACAACAAATAGACTTACAATAAGCAATACCCAATAGGAAATTTAACCCATATTCACAAAATCACACCTAAAGAATTGGGGTTTAAGCTAGACATAGAAAAAGGGAAGGAAATGATACCAAATCGAAGTAACATCAACTGGGTATGATTTATATTCACTTCAATCGAGTCTAGGATGATGAATCTTCAACACCTACTGTAACACCCCAACTTTTCGAAATGTATAAATTGACTCATATCTTCGTGGAAAGACCAGGAGGGTGGATAATAAATTAAGAATGATGTGTTATGTGATATTTTAATTGTTCAAGTGTTGTATCTCAAGTTTTGAAGTTAGGTAAGTGGCAAAATAAAAGTTGGCGAAATTTACAGTAAATTCCTTTTTAAAGATTTGTCTGAAATTTGGGTCAAATGTCTCGGACGTTTTCTCCCAATCTATTAAGATTTATGGTGCCCAAAACCTATCAAATCGAAGGTCTACGAGTCTAGTTTCCAACGCATCAAACTGTTCGTTCATACGACTTCAGAATAGAGATATATTTGCATTTTTGTGGGACTGCACAAGCAGGCACGTGAGGTGGGGCCCTAAGTCGGTGGAATGTTACATATATCTTCTTCTTCGACCTTTTTATTCATTTTAAAGCTAAAAACCAGAGAAATTAGAGAAACCCATTTCTAGGATCAAGTGAAGTATAGATTTTCTCAACTTAAGTCCTTGACGAAAGTTGTTCTACGCGTTGGGCTCATCATCGTGGTATAATTTGTTTTATCGATTGCATAGCATATCACACTTTAGTGTTGGGACAGCAAGGTTTTGAACATATTTGAAGGTTTTGAGGCGTATTACGAACCTAAGATCGAGGTAAGACCCTTCTTTCATCGACTTTAGCTTTTATAAGCAACAAACATCAATTTGCGACGGAAATACATATCTTTTATCATATTGTCTTGGTATCTTTTATTTTGTGTGTTGATTATGGTCCTACCTTGTTGTAGTATCAAGGGAGTTATGAGTAAAAGTCGTTAGGCCATGCGAATTTATCGAGAAAGGTATGTTAAGGCTATTCCCTACTTACGGCATGTTTCCTTAAAGCTTAGAAGCAATGTATTTGGGTTGTTATCCTTGATATACTTGTAACCGTGATTGTTGATTGTTGGCTGCTCGAGTTGATATAATTCTACCTTGTCGGGATCCTTATTCAGTTAGTAGCATCCCTATGTTGGACTCGACTTAGAGGCTATTTGTATAGGTTGCTCATAACTGAATTGCTCATTTTTAGCGATCGGATTGTTATTATTGCCCTTAGGGCTATTGTGGTTAGCTGCAGGAATGTGATCTATGCCTAGAAGGGCTAGGTTCTGCCTAATGGGCTATATGGATGCCTAAAAAGGCTATGAGTTGCCTACGGGGCCATATTGATGCGTAGAAGGGCTATGAGTTGCCTATAGGGCTATATTGACGCCTAAAAAGGCCATGTGCTTCCTACAGGGCCATGTTGTTGCCTGAGAGGGCTGAGTTGTCTATAAGCTATGTTGATGCCTAAGAGAGCTATGTGCTGCCTACGGGTCTATGTTAATGCCTAAGAGGGCTATGTGACTTCCTACGGGGCAAGGGGACTACCGATAGGGGTATATAGGCTGATTGGCACCTTCCGGGCTTATGGGGGCCTGAGTAGGTGGTCTTGTGTGCTATTTGTACCTGCCGAGCTTATGGGGGCTGGGTTAGGTTGTTGTTTTATATTTTTTTGATAAGTATAGATTTAAGAGCAGGTCAGTACACTTATCTTATCCTTGATTTATTTATCAGATTATTCCAGTATATCAGGATACCTCATCATAGTCTATT